>APFE031711661.1:25470-95467 GCA_000404065.3 Pinus taeda
ATAATAATAGACGACTATCATTATGGTTCCACTCTTATTGTCTTTATAATGATGATTGAGTTATATCCTTTCTGACTGATATATAGTTGCATCTCTTGGATTTTATGCTTGTATTTGTGTTGTCCTTTGCATGTGCAGGTGTCCATTCATAAGGATCGTGGGGATTATGATCGGCCGGAGTGAAGGAACAGGAGCGTCGACTCTTCTACAAGTACTAGCGTTGGATTCCAGGTAGGCCCTCATCATCGGTCTTTAATTTGCAATTAGGAACCTGCTTCTTAGCATTGTTCGATTGTTGCTAGACCCCATTTGGGCTAGTAGGGATCGCCTCTGTCTGCAGAGGGGATTTACCTCTACAACAATTTGGCGACTCCACTGGTGAGTTGGCTTTTTGTCTTGTTGCTTGTTTTGTCTTGTTGTTTGATTTGTAAACTTTAGACGGAGCCTAAAGTATGGCCAGATAGCCTTCGAAACTCTATTGCTCCGCATTAGCGAAGTAGATCAACACCACTTCAGTCCATCTCTGGTTTGGTTTATGAACTGAACGGCTTGGAACTTGCCTTGTTTCTTGGTTTCTCCTGCTTGATTAGCTTTCTGGGTTGAGTCCCTGTGTTGCTTCTTGCCCCTTGGTGTACCTGGGTACTATTGACTCAACTTTGGCTCGTTTGTTTTTTATTTTTCCATAGCAAACTCGGTTGGCGCTAGTTGCACATTGACAACCCACGCCAATCCCTGAAAGGCGCTAGTTGCAGCCTGAGAGTCGCGCCAGGCCTGGGAACTTTTGAAGTTTGCTTGTCTGTGAGCCCTTTGAGCTTGGTTTTTGTTCTGGGTACCTTTTTAGACTACTTGAGTGTGTTGGAGTGTGATTTGACTGGCTTTGATCATTACCCTTTGGGTGTTTGCTTTTTTCCATCGATTTCACATTTCTAGCCCTAGGGCATCTAGTGGCTTTGTGTGTCGAGCCTTCCTCAGGTGTTTTGATCTTCTAGTGGTCCAGTCGACTCTTTGTTAGCTCCCCTGCACTTTTTTGGTGGTTGTAAATCATTTTGTTGCGTTATTTGGGTGACTTTCTTTGTCTTCACTTGAATTCCGCTTCGTCTCACTTTGAGCCTAGATTACACTGCTCATTGGTGTCTTTAGGATCTTTCTCGTTCTTTGGAGGTTTGATTTGTGATTTAGGGAACCGAATGTGCTTGTATTGAATAGAATTTATTCGTTATGATTTCTCAAGGTTGTTTAGTGCATTTTTTCCATCAACAGAAAGAAAAAATCTCTTTTGCTTTGTATTAGTTAATGAGAATTAGAAGCTTTTCGTTTTTGATTAGTGATTAGTGATCTTAAAGAAAAGTTTGTTAATTTCCATTAGCTGCATTAGGGAAGTTCTTTGTTTCCTTGTGATCATTTCATTGGCGTGAAAGCTATTAAACCCTCTCGTAATTAGCATTCATCGAATGAAATGACATATTTTGCCATATAGTTTGCATTTAGGGAATTTTGAGAGATTACATACGGTAAGGCCTGAAAACTGAAACCTAATACAAGATCAACTTTAAAATGAACTGAATAAATTTAACAATGCATTGGAACATAATGCTCACTTTTTAGAGTTCTAGGCTAGAGACGTGCTCCAACGTCATTAAACCTAGTCACTTTTGTTTCCACTCAAGGTTGGGTGATTCCTCCTTCTGTGACTCAATTGTGGTCTAGTACGGACTTGTGCTCCCACATACCGTCGAGTATATGGGGAGACCCCACTAGGTTATCATCCTTTATCCACAGGAAGCCATGTCTTCCACCTTATGGCCCATAATGCACCGAACACAACATTCGGGAAGATTGACTGCCATACGAAAAGTCCTTGGTTTTCATACGATTGACAAGGTGTATATGCAGTTTTACAGATTGTCTGGTAAACCTTTTGCCTAGTTCTCCGGAGTAGTCACTTTTTGATCCTTTTCGGACTCCCTAAAAGAAAAGGCTCACCTGAGCATTTGTCACTTCAGGCTCACTAAACATTCGAAGGCGACTAGAGTCATCTTTTTGTCCTTTTCTCAACTCTTTAAAGATGAAAAGGTCAAGTTATGTCCTTGTGTCTTAAAATTTATTTGGCCACGTTCACACTTACCCTGTTAGATCTTGTTTGCGTTAGTTTGAGTAGGGTCTTTTCTCGTTAGTTTGTTTAGGATTTTTTGAATAGAATCATCCTGGCGGAACCATCGATCCCGTCTCCCATCCCTAGTGACCAAGGGTCTCCTTCTTCTGCTGCTCCTGAGACACTGGTTTGTGGTGACACTTTTCCTATTATTCCAAGTGTCCAACCGTTGAACTCTCGCACTCCAGAAGACGATCTTCATGATCTATTTTGGAACCTTGTTTGGGAACCTTGCGAAGAGGATATTCCTTTTACTCCTGCTGGCGTTTCGGTCCCAATGTCTTCCTCTGACACGTATGACACATCTCCTATAGCGAGTGAAACACCTGTTTTGTCAAGTATCGAAACTCCTATCCCGGCCACATCCCCGGTCATAACCCCGGCCTTCACTGTCACCCCTCTCGGTGTCACGGTACCCTTACGCTATAAGGCTTTGAGGGATGTTATGGGTTCTAGGAACTCCTCTTCAGGTACCATGTGGGATCACAACATCACTCCCACTACGGGATCTTTTGTTTCACAAGTTCACAATACAGTTGTCACTTCAGTCCCGACTATTCTAACTGTTTGTGTCGCGTCTTCAACACCGGTTGTTAGTGCCATTATGGTGTCTTCGATTGTAATTACTGTTGCTGGTCCATCCCACGATTCAGTACATAGTGGCCAGTCGGCACATACACCCAGAGTTGTCCATCTTGCACTTAGTGCCCCACCTTATTCTGGTTCCATTCCAGCAGAGGAGGCATATAATCAGTATTTTCATGCCGTCCAGAATCCAGGCGCGCAAGGTCCAAATCATTATTATGACCCCATAGGGCATCATTTGTATATTTCCTTGCCACCTCAGCCTGCGGTTGAGGTCTCAGTCCCGTTAAGCATCGCTTGGGGTACCACTGGTTATGGTGGTGGCCAAGCGCCCCGTCCGGATCAAGGAAAGCCTTACCAAGGACCATCGTATCAAGGTCAACCATCTTACATGCAGCCTTCTTATGGGCAGCAGTATTATGGGCAATCCTATCCAGGGCAGCCTGGAGGTCCACAAGGATAACCCTTCCAGGGACAACCTTCGACCTATGGTGGTCTGTCTTTCACTTATCTTGGGAAACCCTCTGGAAATCCGGGACAACCTTATATCCAACAAGGACAACCTGGAGTCCAGCAGGGATACCCTTCCGGCCAACCCTATGGGAATCCAAGACAACCTTATGTGCAACAAGGACAACCTGGAATCCAGCAAGGGTACCCTTCTGGGCAGGGCGGTCAGCCTTATGTGCAGCAAGGCCAACCCACTGCTCAGCCTGGTCAACCATTGGACAAGTTGGTCAACCTCAAGGTCAACCAACCATCCAATCTGCTCAGCCATCTGTTCCGCAAGGAAAACCCTCGGTTGTACAAGGACAACCTAACACCCAGCAAGCTCAACCTTCTGGGTAAGTAGGTCCATCCCAATCTCCATCCTCTCAGGGACATCTTTCTGGGCCTGCTCAACCGGGCATGCAAATGGTGATTGCTTCTCAAGCTCAACCCGGTTTTCAGCCCCAGGCTGGGCCCCAGACTCAAACTGGTCTTCAGATGCAAGGTGGGTTTCAATCTCAACCCTCTTACCAAGCGGAGCCTCGTCCCCAAGCTCAGTATGGAGCCCAACAAGCGTACGGTTACCAGCAACCCCAGGGGCAAGCTCAGTTGGCCCCGTACAAAAATTATCAACAAATGCAGGTCACTCCTTATCAGAATTACCAGCAACAGTATGTTGCTCCTGCAGGCCAAGTTGGTAATCAATGGGGTGCTGGGGGGCAAATCCAGGGTCAACCGTCCAGTTATGGCTATAACCCCTATGGACAGAATCCCTACGGATAGAACCCTTATGGGTCTGGTCCGTCCGGAAAAAATCAATGGGGGCAACCAGCAACTGGTTGGAACTCTGGTGCTACCTCGTATCCATGGCCACAGATGTCCTTCAATCCTCAGTTACCCTTCTTAGAAACATTGAAACTGCTAGATGTGTCTAAATTGACTAATGATCCTATCCTTCATAATCCATTATGGCCACCAGTTCCAACCAAGATACCCGGTGATTGTCCCAAATTCGATGGAAAAGCTGGAGAAGATCCTCAAGCCCACGTTATGACTTACCACCTTTGGTGTTCGTCAAATCCGTGGCTTGATGATTCAATCCGGCTCTGCCTTTTCCAAAGGACTCTCACCGGCTCGGCTGCTAAGTGGTACATTGAGTTGACTCGCGGATCCTTTCAAGATTTCAACTCATTGGCAATGGCATTTCTAACACATTTTCAATTTCCCATTCGGTATGAGACGGAACGCATCTCCTCACATCTCTTAAACAGGACATGGCCACGCACATATCCAATCATATACATGAATGGAGACGGCATCGTCGTTTGATCAAGTTTTGGATTCCTGATCAACTCCTAAGCAATTGGTTTACGACTTCCTTTGTCCCTGCAATCGCGCGAAACATTGCTATGGGAGCTTGTGTAACTGAAGAGCAGGCTATCGCGCGTGCTCAATACCTTGACTTAGTTTATTCTCAGTCAGGTACCTTATATAATTATTTTCCTAATGCCCCGAGACCTGGAACATCCAAAGCTCTGCCAAAGCCATATGTTGATGGTGTTATTGGCTCTGTAAATCCGTCTTCGAAGAAATCATCCGCGAACCCTGGGAAACAAAAATTGAATGCTTCAAACTAAAACACTTCTCAGGGTGTGTCTAATTCCGGAAATACTTATGAGGTCAATGTCATCCAGTCCACCACGACGGATAAAGCCTCGAAAGGAAATAAGAAGGGGAAGCGAAGAATAAATCTGATCAACCCAAACAGGACTCCCCTAAACCTCCACCCGAGGAAGGAGCCAAACGTAAACCGAAGTATCCTTGTCTTATCTGTGATGAGGATCACTATACCAAAGATTGCCCCAGGTGGTACGAAGTTATTCGTTTATTGAAAGGTGATCCTAGACTCCTGTGGTTCTGAAAGAACCTTTCCCCTCATAGCAAACGCGAATGGTGGCTGACCCATCCTCATCTTCTTCTCCGTTCGGTTCCCAAGTGTTCATGGTTGGAATGATTCCCGTTCATATTACGACTCGAGCAAAGGAATATCCGTCATCCACCGGGAAGGAGCCTGAGGTCCCCTCAAGCGCTCCTCCGTCCAGTTCTGGTCTGCTCCATATCGAGAGACCTAGCACTGAGACGCCTATTCGACCCCCTCCTAAAGGTGTACTCTGGAGATCGTCTTACAACCCAAATGCTCCTGCTGCCCAGCACTACAGCATCGTTGAGGACTTAGCTCAAGCTCCGTCAACTATGTCCGATTTAGAAGTTCTCTAGAGCTTCCCCCCCAAAGTAAGTCCTTGCTATCGGCCATCGGTGGCATCGACCCGGCCGACTTGGATTTGATCACGTTTGATCTCGAGAGCCATGTACCGAGACTGCCTCACTAGATTGCCTTCCTCATTATGTCCATCATCAATTCGAAAACGATTCATCGTACGGTTATCGATGAAGGCATGTCAACTTGCATTATGTTTGTTGCTTGTTGGAAGGCTATTGGGTCTCCGACTTTGAGTCAGTCTCCAATGACACTGGAAGCCTTTGACGGGAGAGAATCTCGCCCTTACAGTATCCTCCAACGATTGCCGATTACTTTGGAAGGGAAGGCTGTTGAAGTGGAAGTTGAAGTTGTTGATGCAAATCTTACAACCTCCTTTTGGGCCGGAGCTAGACATATGCCATGCATGCCGTGGCTTCATCCCTCTTTCATGTCATTCGTTTCCCTCATCAAGGGAAAATTGTCACGGTATACCAGCTCTCCTTCTTCGCTTCCTATTCCGAAGGCAATGTGCCTTTTGTGGAGCATACCTCCATTCCCTTAGAGAGTGTGGGAGCTGGGCTCTTTAAAGATCCCGCCCTCATGGGTGTCTTCTCACTCCCACCTCTGGATCTCGCTTCGATCAGTTCCATTTCTGTTCGTTCTAGTTCCCCATTGCACACTGTCGCTACCCTCGACCCCTTTGCAAAAGGGGGCATTGATTCTCTAGCTTGTAACCCTCACTCGGCCGGGGGGCATGGACAGATCATCAGTGCCTTTGATCCTTTTACAAAACAGGCCGAGACGATGCCTACATTATCTAGGCCGGTCACACAGCGGTGCAATTGGGGAAGCCCTGAAATGGGATTTAATTGAACAAGTATCATGCGTGCACTCTTTTTTGTACATACGTGTGCTTTAGCAAGTGTGTTGTGTGTGCATGCTTTCATGATTTTGTCCTGTTGTGTCGGCGTGATTGCTGCTTATTGTGTCCTTTTTTCTTCTTGAACAGATGTTTGGTTCGCCTTACGTTGGTTTCGCTGATGGTGCCTCCCGCAGTACACACAACTTGTCCTCTGCGGCATGGGTGATCTATGATCCTCATGGTGAGTTAGTAGACCTTCAAGGGGTTTGTCTAGGTTGTACAACGAACAATGTTGCTGAGTATAGTGCTGTGATTGAATTACTAGCTGAGGCGATTAATCTCGGTATTCGAACATTAGTTGTGAACTTGGACTCTCAGCTTGTCGTCCACTAGCTCAACTGGCGTTATTCCGTCAAAGACCATCAGATTTTAAGGTTGTATTTACGTCTTAAATTGTTAGAAAGGGATTTTGATTTCATTACTTATCAACATATTCCAAGACAATTTAATACGTTAACCGATGCATTAACTAATTATGTATTGGACAGGCATTTGTATAACATGTAATGTAAAAATAGCATAAGAAGCATAAAACACAATAAACCATAAAAACATATGTGTATATATATATATATATAAATGTGTCTGAATGTTTGCACCGCGTGCATCATCAAAAATAATACATGTTTGTCTTAGTACATCTGGAGACAACATGTCTCTCAAAAAATATGCATGGAAAAGAAAGCCTAGATATCTAGTCTCGGTGGTGCTCATGGTAACATGTCACCGCTCACACTAAACGTCTCAGGAGTCGGTGGATGCGAGTCGGCACCCCCACCGTGTGCCTCTAATACGCTAGCGAGACATCCGCTAGCCGAGCATAATCTGGGATCCCTCGAGTGATAGCCTCAAGG
The DNA here is from genome assembly GCA_000404065.3 of Pinus taeda. Taxonomy (NCBI): domain Eukaryota; kingdom Viridiplantae; phylum Streptophyta; class Pinopsida; order Pinales; family Pinaceae; genus Pinus; species Pinus taeda. Next base: position 32,733 of record APFE031711661.1, read on the forward strand.
TTCTGGATGAGCTCTCCCCTGTCACCACCCTCCTCCTGAGGATCTGCTACAGCCTGTTGTCTCCTCGCAATGGGAGACATGCTAGCTGGGTGCTCTGGGCCGACATTTGCATATGCATATAAATGTTATTAGAACAAGCATGTATTAACAAAAAAATCATAAAACACAAAATCAAAATGAGGTCATACCTATCTCCTCGTCCCAGTCCTCTCCCTCTGGCAGTGGAAGTCAGGGTCATCGGTGAAGTCTGTCCCCACGTAGGCTAGTCCTCCACCACGATCAATTGGTGGCGAAGCCACCCAAAAAACTCACGTCTGAATGACATCTGCTGACCGCCCCCCCCTCGCGGCATCAGTGCCGCCCAACGAGCCATCCTCGGCTCTCGAGGTACCGGGTCAGGAACAAAGGCCCCTTGGCCCTCGAAGATTGGCACACGTTCCAAGAAGAACGTCACCAAGATGGAACCATATCCGAACTGTTGCAGCTTTCCATGCTTGGCCTTTGTTAGCTGCCTATTCATATTGGTCGTCACTGCTAACGCCCAATTGAAGATCGTTGGGTTAAGACACTTTGTCGCCAGTATCAGGTGATTCTTCATGGCTTCATGGGGCGACTGTGCCCCCGCAGCTCGTGTGATGGTGAATAATAGAGCTCTGAGTGTTAGGTCCTGAATAGTGGGGATATCCACTTTTGAGCTGACGGATCCATATCTTTCCCCTGGGCAAACTCGAGCCTTCACCTCCTCCATCTTATCCCTGGATGGCCTGCTACCAGTCAATCAGGGCACCGGCCCTCTACGCGATAGTCCAGTGATGAAATAGACATCAGATACGTCTAGTTCCAGTACTTGGTCCCGTATGCGGAACACCTGATCATGTTCATCCCACAGGTTGATTAAATATTGCAAGAGCTCTGGCTGAGCTCGTAGATAAGACAGAAGGAAGTATTTCTTGAGCCCGCAAGCTCTAAGAGCTTCCATGCAGTCTTCATCTGCTAGGGCCAATGTGTCTACTTGGTCATGTTCTCTTTCTTTCCATTGGAGTACCATTTTGTGTATTTTCCTGCAATCACAAGGTCAAAACATTGAATTAGATCCTTGGGAAATTTAAAAATGCAGTGAAATTTGCTTTAGAATTGTTAAAATTTGAGAAATAAGTGTGCGCGGCCATTGGCGCAACTGTTTCTAAAACAGTCGCGCCCATGGGCGTGAGCCTTTGTAGAAAATTGCCCCATTGGTGCGGGTCCGTGCCCGAAACTCATGCCAATGGGCGCAACCCTTATTTTTGCAATCCCCTCCACGGAGGATGATAAAACGAACTAAAGCAAATTTGAAACGAACAAAAATGGAGTAGCGGAAGAGGCCTCTTACCTGGAACTGACGGCGCTCTGAATAGTCACCCGGATTTGTCGCAATCGTCGCCTAAAGATCGCACACCAAAAGCACTATTGTCACTCCAAAGAGGTAAAAGTGAAAAGTAAATTCTTTTACCATTTTCACCTATTTTATAGCTTTTTGACCCTCAAAAGGTTTTAAAAAGCCTTTTTATGAATATTTTAATGTATATTTGTGTCGAAAATGGATTTTACACTGGTTTTTGTGCAACAACAGGTGTTTGCGCGGCTTAGGCGACGAAACGAGTTGTATTTTATACCTTTTCGGACTCGGTAAACACACGAAAAAGTCACTCTGGAGTCATCTTTTTGCTCTTTTCTAACTCTCTAAACATGAAAAGAATGCCGAGTTATTCCTCTTGACTCGTTAAATGTAAACGAGAGGTGGTCGTATTTAAACCATTTTCCAACCGTGTAAAGACGAAAAGATCGTCGGACCCTTGTCGTTTCACGTTCGTTAACGGCTACGAAGCGACGTGGTTTTGATCACTTTTTTACTTTTTCAGATCGAAATCACTACTCATGAAAAGTACTCCTCGATCGTAATGACCAGGCGGTTCTTTCGAGCATTGTTTTATACTTTTTCGGGCTCGAGAGACACAACCTTATGAAAAAGGACACCCTTGGAGTTTCCTTTTCCGTTTTCAAACTCTCTAAACATGAAAAGACGCTGAGTTCTTCCTTTGTCAGACTCGTTAAAACTTAATGACATCGGATTCCATCACAATGACGCCTTTCAAGCATATGCTATCCCCGTCAAGCTTATCATAAAAAAATAACTGGGGTACTCGCTAGAAATGGTGGGGAAAATGGAACCACAATTATTGTCGTGTCGGCAGTATGTCGCTCTTGAACATGGCACTTGTCTGCATTCATGTCTGGGTGGGGACATATCATCTTGTTTTAACACTTTCCTCTGTGGGTTTGGGTTATCCTATTTGACCTCTCATCTACTCATTGCCTTGTCACCATGACCTCTGATCATTCGATGTCAAATATTGCCAAGTCCACTATCGTGCCACCAATATGTTCAAGAGAAGTTGACCTTTGCAGAATACTCAACCTCCCTCTGATACCTCACACAAAACATCTTAACCTTCTCTGTCTCGTGTCGATGATGTGGGAAACATTATGGCCCACCTTTGATCAAGGTCACTTCCTATCGACTTCAGCTCATTATCCAGGAAGTTGACTTCGAGATTCCCTTCAGGTGCCTTGGAGCCTGCATACCTCAATGGCAGGTTCTTCGTGTTCGACGTAAGGTTTTCATCATTGGCCTCTGATCGAATGATTCTACAGGTGTTTGACACCGGCTCGCTAATTCGCACACTGTATATTGTACCTATAGTACCTTGAGGACCATTGTCATTATTGGTGGTACCTCTCGCGTCTGTTAACATTTTTCATCATTGACTGGTAATCAGATGATGTTCCTTCATGTTCGACTTCGACTCCTATATTCTCATGCTTGAACTTGTACTTTGTTTGGGTCGAGATGGAGCGCAAGACCCTGGATTTTGTCTGTTGGGATCCAGGTTGCGATTTTGTGGATTATTATGATCATTACATGACTCATTCACTGGGTGGCTACAACCATGCCTAAGTCTATTTATTGATCCTCACTAGATGGCTGCGTCCATACCTTGGATCTAGTTTTTATGTACTCTGCTATGGATGGTTGCACCCATGCCACATACATCATGTACTTGAGATATCAGTTGTACTCCTACATGCAGGTTCTCTGGTGGCAGTGTTTTCAGTTGGCCATGTTCTTGTAAAGCATTTCACCCCTCTCTCTCTCTCGGGCCTCATGCTTTAGGGGGCATCTGTTACACAGTAATTTGTCACCGTCCCTGTTACCCCTTCTCCCGCACCTTGGAGGACTCATTCCAGGACCTGTGAGAAGTGACATAACCTGGAAAAACTTGCCTTGTATTCCCCTAAGTATATACTTCATATGCCCTGAAGACACCTTTTGCAAAATACCCATAAAAGTAGCCATTTTTCCATTGGTGCGGTCCCACTGTGTATCACTCGCGCCAATGGGGGAAATCCTCCAAAGAGGGCATGCCAGCTGGCACTCTGTCTCAGAGTCGTACTCGCGCCAGCCCAGTTGGGTAAAGTTTTTAACAAACAAACTCACGAAGGTTCTTCCTAACCCACTCATGAACTGAATCTATATTGAGTTGGATCAGTTTGGCTTCGAATCTCTATAGAAGGGAAGTAGTTCTCCACCTCTCATGGAAGCTTCTTAGTGATAAAGCCAATTCCATGAATCTTGTGAATGATCCTAACTCCTTCCCCTCTATCTATAAAAGCTTATCCTTTTTCCTTTGACAAGTTAGTCTCCAAGTTCCAAATTCTAAGTCCCAAAGTCTGAGAATTGTCAAGTTCATGCTGCAAGAAGCCTTCTTCATTCCCATAAGGCTAATCTAAAGTGAGGAGATTCTTGTCCAAGTAACCAAGGAGAGAGAGGCTTGTTCCCCATTCCCAACAAGCTTTGCAAGGCATGTGCTGCTGATCACCCAGCCAAAGGAGGATTTGACATCAGAACTATGGTTGTATTCTTCGTTGCTTATCAATAATAATAGACGACTATCATTATGGTTCCACTCTTATTGTCTTTATAATGATGATTGAGTTATATCCTTTCTGACTGATATATAGTTGTATCTCTTGGATTTTATGCTTGTATTTGTGTCATCCTTTGCATGTGCAGGTGTCCGTTCACAAGGATTGTGGGGATTGTGACCGACCGAAGCGAAGGAACGGGAGCGTAGACTCTTCTACAAGTACTAGCGTTGGATTCCAGGTAGGCCCTCATCATCGGTCTTTAATTTGCAATTAGGAACCTGCGTGTTAGTGTTGTTCGATTGTTGCTAGACCCCATTTGGGCTAGTAGGGATCGCCTCTGTCCGCAGAGGGGATTTACCTCTACAACAACATGATTTGGTGGTCCTCCACCCCGATATGCCAAATTCTTAACAACTAACCGCACCTACCATGTTGTCCCGGTGAATGAATCTCAGAGGGTTTGCCTTGGGATCCCAACAAATTATCTGGGGTAAAACCTCTAGGACACGTGGATGATTATAAAGCACTTAGATTTCAATAGCCCAAACTCCTTCCTGCACTCGTTGACATGGCTCCTAGCCAAATGGATTATAGGGTGTGTTAAAGTCTTCATTCTCCTCTGGGTGCTAAACTCCCTTCCCTCACGACATAAGCATATAGATATATAGTGTGGGATTTTTCTACCCTCGGCACTTGGTCATGGTGCCCAAATGAATGGTTTAACTAGGTCTTAAACCTCTTCCTCTAAAATATCTATATTTTCAGACCCATGCTTTGGTTATTTTTAATACATGTATAAGGGAATTTTCCTAGGCCTCCAACGCATAATATATAGAGATACAAGGGTATATGCAGGCCCTTTCGGGATATCCCTCCTGATATTTACGTAATTACTCAACCTAATTCAACATGTGGCCTATAAAAAAATATATTTATATAGACATATACAAATGCTATCCCTCCTAATCTTGTACTACTTAGGCCTAAACTTGGTCTATGATTGCATAATTGAGCTAAATTTTCATACACTCATATATATGTATATATTCTAGGCTATCTCTCCTAAGCTCATGGTAATTTTAGCTCGATAGCCAAGACATTTTAATGCAGGTATTCATGTGACTAACATAGATTGATCTATCGCTTCATACATAAGCCATTTAGACCAATTTGCAGCCTCGGGATCGATACAAGAATAAACTATTCCTAATAAAATATTCAAGGAGAACTTCTATATACGAAATCATGTTCCTTATTGCTAACCTAAATGGTTCGTCAACATAGTGTCTAGATATTCAAACTTTTCAATGCAATTAATTAATCATTAACATATATTCCCATCTTTTCAAGCTCAAGAAATCCTAGGTTAATTTCAAGCTCATAAATATCCACAGGAAATGAACCATTCCTTAAAATATTTACACAAGATATTGATATTCCTCATTCATACAAGAAAACAACACTCCTCGACATTATCATGACATTATTTCAGCACAATAAAAAGAGACACAATAATCACATGCACAAATACATAAGGGAATACTTATATTATAAGATATTTGGTAACTGATATTAGGACTCTAACTCTCCACCCAACCTTAGACACATTGCAACCAAGCCTTTATTGCAGTAGTCAACCCTGAGCTAGATTCTAGAGCTTGAGGAGGAGTGCTTAACACTGTAAATTAGTGGTTCTAGTTGAAATAAGGCCTCCAAAGGTAACCCACATTTACCCACTATCCATTTAGATAACCAAATGCACAGGGGCTTAATTCCCTCAATTTTTCTCAATAGCTTTCCCACTGTAATGTAACAAAGGCAAAATTTGATTAGCTTCATCACAGGGGTCTTTAATAAACACAGAGACTTACATCTCTAGTCGACGAGCATAATTTCATTATTGTATGGAAAGGTTCCTTAGTAGCAAATAGTAGGTTCTTGTGGATGGTTCTAGACCCGCGAACGGTCAAGGGATCTCCTCAATATGAAGTCCCAACTAGACCTCACACCGTTTGGAGTAGGAGTCCCAATAGTGGGTGGTAATTTTATGCCTTAACCGCAGAAATGTGCAGAGGAAAGTATGATAACTTTGGGTAAGAGAAACTATGTGACCCTACAGAGAGTCAAGTGCGATGCATGAAGGTTCCAACACATGAAGTGAAAAGAAAGTGTGCCCCTTGGAAACCTGTAATAGTACGCAGCTTGAAATGAACACACAAGAAAAATGTCATCACAAAATAAGATGTGGAATAGTCCACAAGTTAAAGTGATGAGTTAATACAACAACACACATTCAACAAGATTCATACAAATGCAAACAAAATAGTTCATAAGCATATGCATGAGTTAAATAACATGCATTTCAAATACAACAAGAATAGTCCTACTATATTAGCAACATATGCATTAAAGCATGTTGGATCTGATTTTATTATTATAATTGAAAGTTTCATCCATACATACACCATTGACGACCACTAGCCCCAATAGTGGAACATTGCAGTCAAGAACACTTACTCCTCCAAAGAAGTATACTCGCTCTATGCTATAGAGAAGCCAAGGATCTTCACAATACTCCCAAGCTCTTTTTAAGCCTAAGCCTAGCGAAAAGCTTGGCTCCCAAAAGTTTGTTACATGAGTTATGAGGTTCTATTTATAACAAGAGGGGGTGACTCTTTAACTCCCCTTCATGACCTTTGGACTACCCCCATAACTCTTCAACTTCTTTACAAAACGAAACATTACATTGCATGGTGAGTTTTCATATTCCAATATTGACACTTGGAATTTCACTTACAACATAATTACAAATAATATTGCATTTTACACTCATACCCATATAAGACAAAATATGGTAGAGACAACTTGACAGCCCAACAAGACATAATACTATGATGTTAGAGTTTGGGAGTAGTCTATCTCAACAACCTCCACTTGCTACTTCTTGGTCACGTATTGGTGCCAAGCTTGGTACTTTGTGATGGTGTCCCAAAACTACTTAACGATGTCTTGCTAGAAGCGAACTCTAGCCTCCATGGCATCCAAGTACACTGTCTTGGAACCTGTGTCCAATTCATTCTGAAGCATGAGTAACATTTTTTTTACTTTGATAGGACCATTGATGAACTTCTACATGTTCTATGTGTTTAGCTCCAAGTCTTCCCTAGTGGCATCTTGTCTTAGCTTCTCCAAGTACTCTTCGACCTCCTGTTGGACTTGGTTCTTGGGTTTAGCTTCAGTGAGGGAACCGATTGATGGGATCTAGTGTGTTCTCACCAAGACATCCAAACTACTATACAACCACACATATGAGGCCTGTATGCTGCCAATGAATGAGGCGAGATGCTTATTGTTTTGAATCAACATTTGAACCTCCACTTTCTCCAGCTCTTCCTGTGGCTTCATTTTCTTCACTAAGTCAAGCAAGGCCCCTTTGAAAGACATTTTCCATTCTTGCACATATGTGATCGCAGCTTGTATTTTTTTGAGATTTTTGACAAACTATTTTCTCTACTGTTGTAAGCCATGCAAATGGACAACTACTTTATGTACAATGACAAACACGTCATGGAGCTTCCACATGGTTTCTCCAAAAGTTGATACTTCAACAAGTATCAATGCTTTCATCTCTCACAGTGAAAAAACTACATTCTGCATTGCTTTTCGGAGTTGTTCTACCTATTTTTTCACAACCTGCAAGTTATGTGCCAGTTTCTCATTCTCAGTCGTCAAATACTGAACATTTGATCTTGTTGCTCATGCATAGGCCAAGCTGGCTTCGACAATGGCATTTGGATGCTTCCTAGTGTCTGACATTATCACCCTTTATTTAATGAATACAAGTGATGTGTGATCCTTCGAAAAGTGCTTCTTATGTGCTTGTACAATCCTATTTCGGAACTCATCGAATGATAGATTGTAAACATCCATGACCGGATCATCATCAAGGAGAACAACATCTCCTTGCTCGCTCGATATTGGATTTTCTTCAGGAGGTAATGGAGACTGAGGAATGGCCTATGGTTTTCTCGAAATAATATCGATATCTTGATGCTATAGCTCATGTTCCAACTCCATGTTTGTCATTTCAATCAGTTTCTCAATCTGCTAAACAAGCTCCCGATCCTGCATCTGTTCACCTTCCTCCTAGGTTACTCGTTGTTCCTGTTCTAGCTCTTCAACATGTATCAATGCTTTTTCCTCTATCATCGCACCTTGCTTTTGTTCTTATTCCTTTTTTTGCTTCTCTTCTCTTTCTCTCCTCCTCAACTCTTTCTCTTCCTTTAACTTCCTTTCTGCTTCCTGCAACCTTTTATTTTATCTCTTCCTCCGCTCTACTCTCTGCATCCTTTTCTTCCTCTTTGCTGCTACTGCCAAAGCTTCTTTCTCGATAATATGATTTGCTTTCATTTTTCAACTTTTTTCTCCCTTTGGGCTGTCAAAAATATTCCTCTTTCCCTTGTCCGACATGGGATTGCTACCTTTTGTTGTTGTTGCTTCCAAATATGCCGCTTTCTGTGGAGCAGCCTATGTAGTCCTTTCTAAACTGATTGAATCATTGAGTCTAGAGGCATTGCAGAAGTACCTCCAAGGATCCTCCTCTAGCCAATGAAATGCCCCACTAATCCATGGAAAGTAGAATCTCGTATAGTGGTCCTTGAAAATATCATGAGGATCATACGAATTAAATTACTTAGTGTCGAAATGAAATCTCACTATCTCCTTAGCCTCAACATCTGCAACTTTCAAGATCTTTATCTCGTATAATCCAATCTCCAAAGGAAGAGTGGGCCATGGTGCTTTCTTCTTCCTGTGCAATGTTGTTGACAACCCTGAAGCGAGATGGTATGATACTTCTTTCATGATCATTTTGTTAGTGGTGTACCTTGGTAAGATATGCAAAGGCTTCTCTCTGCCAAATACTCTAAATGAAGGTGCCATCTGGTGAGGCATACCAATCTACAATGTCTAGAATCACCTCCATTTCTTCTCATGACATGCAAGGTGGATCTTGTTTAAATATAAGCTTGTACAACGAGATGATAAAGTCGTCAGTTAGCCATTCCATTACTCCTCGATAACTATAGTCTGAAGCAACTTGCAATATATTTTCATGGTAGTATCTCGTGGTTTCCATGTCCAGTTCATGCCAAGGAAATGTTGTTATGCACAGATTGCATCTAGTAAGTATGTAGACATATATAACCTTGCTCGCTCACCCTTGGGTGGATTCCGAGCCTATGCTACATGGGCCTCCAATTATTGATCCAAAATATTCGACTAGCTGAACAACCTCCCATTGCTTACCAACTAGTCCAATAATACTGCCCATCCTTCAGGAAAGGTTTTAGTACTCTCTTGACCATAGATTCTATAGGAAAAGATAATCAAGAGCTGGTAAGCCTTCCTGAGGGACTTTGTCTTGTGCACATGGGTGGGTGTCTGTTGAAACTTCGATGGATCTCTCACCCAATGTTTGACAATGTCTCTTGTGTTCACATAACTGTGGGTGTCATAGAAGAGTGAGTCCATGTGCTTTACTAGCTCAAGAAAATGATACATATGTTGAAAATATTCCACCCTGAAGGTGGAAAGCTTCTGCCTATTGGCACTGCTCAATGTCATAGTCTTCTCATCCATGTGTGAGACAATCCAGCTGATGATGTCCGCACATTGGAAGGTGGGATACCTGCATGCAACCTTGTATAACCCTAACAACTGGATGATGAGATAAACATGTCAGTCCTCTAAGTTTGCATCATAGTCCTTTGTAAAAGTGTTTTTAATCTGTTTCCATGTCAGTGATGACCCCTTTTCTATAAACAGCTGAGTATCTGCATATACTAGCAAATCAACTGATGTTTTCTCAAATGCTTCCCCAATAATGCTCTTGGTGGTTTCCTTTGATGCAGATCTCTTAGATGCCATGGTAACAGTGACTGCTAGAGAGGTTCTCAACGACTATTGTACCCATGGGACAAAAATTACACTCATGTTAAGAAAATTTTAGTTTTAAGCAAAAAAAATTACAAGGAAATTTCAAGCAGCAAACTGGCACTAGATGGGAAGGATTGCACAGAATGATTTCATGAGGGAACTGCGCACTACGCAGTCCCAAGAGCCAAGGTGGAACCTTGATGGTTGAAATTGTGCAATGTGCAGTTTAGCCTGGGCAGAGGTGTGGGAGAGACTACGCATTGCGCAGTCTCAATGACCAAGATGAGAGGTTGGCTCCTGGAACTACACAGTGCATAGTTGGATCTAGCTTGAACTATGCACTGAACAATTCTAGAGGCCAATCTTGTGGCTTGAGCCTCCAGATTGCATAGTGCCAACTGTGAAAAGTGAAATCCAGCCAAGGGAAACCTAGATTTTCCCGATGGAAGTGTGGAAAACAAGCAGATCTGAGAGATAGTGTGAAGCTGAGTACATATCTGACTAAGTGTAGATAAATGTATGTGAATAAAGTGCATCAATTGATCAAATAGAAGGAAAATGAAGTAAGTGAGGATAGTTTCCGCCACAAAGACCATTGGTGCAAAAACACGGAAACTAATGTGACACATGGGAAAGATAATATAAAACTTAAAACAACACTTCTACAAGTTAAAACAAGTCAAAATTACAGCAACCATGAATAGAAACAAATGAAACAACACTCACACAAGCCAAACAACAAAAAGCGCAGAAAAAGCTGCAAAAGACGCCAAAAGCAAAACTCACATGGAAAAGCACCAAAAATCACACTAAAGGTTCCTTCATCTCCTCGGGAATGCTAGAGATCCAAGATCGAGTGTGAAGCATCGATTAAATATATTTGGAAAAATTATGATTTATGACGCTTATGCTTAAAATCAAGGAAAAATCAACACTTGGTGGAAATTTCTAAAAATAGTGCAAGTTCCTCCTTCAAGATACTAAAATAGATCCCTATTTTTTAGGGATGCTTTTTTATTTTTTCTTTTTTATTTTTCAGGGAAAACTTGTCATGCACATTGTTAGGAAACACTGCGTAATTTTGGGAACTGGAAAACTTTCCGGATCAATGCACTGCGCAGTTTCTAAGCTCAAGGATCACTAGCAGTCAGGACTGTGCAATTCCCATCATCAAGGCTGCTTACCCTCAAGCATTTCACAGTTTCTAGAGGCAAGTTGTTACATCAAACAAATCCATCTTTCAAGCAAGAGCGATCTCCCTAGATCCTTGAAAAAAACTAGAAACAAACAGACAATTGAACTAAATCTTTCCCTAAGTTGGACTTGTTTGAATTATAAGTATTAAAGCCAATGGATGAACCTCTTACCTATTTCATGAAATGCTCGATGAAGATCCCTTGTTGTGACTTCATGCAGCTCCTTAATGCTTGATAAGATCTGCAACCATAAACCAAAGAAGGATCAAAAGCATATGCGATATAATAATCAAAACAAACTTAACATAATTATCAAGGAGATTAGGAATTAAATTTTCCTTAGTAAACACTTTAAATAATTATAAACCATTCATCATTCCAATTAGACAAGTCAATGGGGAAAAGCGTTCATTTGTATTAATTAAATATAAAGAAGAGCCTTACAACCTTCGCCTTGATGTCATGAGGTTCCTCCCAAATGCCTTCAATCTCCTCCTTAGATGATAATATTTCCAATCTCAAACTAGAAGCATAAGTTTATCTTCTCTTAGTTCTGACGTCCTCAATCCCTTTACCCTCTAGTCATTTTATAGGCCAAGAGGAAGAAGTTTCAGATCCAAAAGAGGAGGGTGAGATCCCCTAATTGAGGGATTAGGTTTCCTTGAGGAAATGGATTAAGATGCATCATTAGAGGGTTATGTCTCAAATAGTCATCACCTGGAAGCTTTCAGTTGGGAAATATTTGACCAACTATGTTTCTATAATGTACTTTTTATTTTTGCTTTCTTTGATTCACCTGCGCAGTCTTATAGTGGCAGACAGAGCGTAGTTTTGTGTTGTTATCAGAGTTAGTTCCAATGAATGCGTGAGAATATCTAGGAAAATCAACGCAGGTGATACTTGACAAGGTGTGGCAACTGTTTTTCCCAAATTTCCCAGCTTCTTCAATATATTTTTGGTCGTCTGAATTCTAAGGGAGTTCAATCAAGAATGTTCACGGATGGTAAAATGCCCATGAACTAATCAAGTGTCATCATGAAAAATTGATGTGTAACAGATTTCCCCCTAAAGTGCGAAGTCTATGAAATAAGTTTTAAAAGTTTGAAGTGCTTTATCATGCCAAGGATCGGATCAGAGACAATGGTTGGAAACCTACAGGGAACATTCAAGGATTACAATGAAAATGTATATAAATAATCATCGTTGAGGTAGGAATTCCCATACTTAGAGTAAATCTAACTCAATGAATAAGTACGAAAAAACAAAAAATCATATAGATAGTAGACATTGTATGGGCACAACAATCTGTCATGAATTTGTCTACATAATCATGAATATAAAACTCCTCACAACCTAAATTGATGAAACTAGATCCAGGGTCTTGATATTCATCTCTCAATCCATAGTATGAATCTAACCATGTGAGTGAATGTTTCGAAGTTGAACATGGTAGAAACCACTTGATTACTAGTCAATGATGTGAACTGTTAACAAGCGCGAAAGAAACCACCAATAATGACAATGGTCCTCAAGGTACTTCCAGTACAATCTTATGAAGTGTGAATAAGTGATCTAAAGTCAAACACTCATAGAATCTTTCTATCGAAGGCCAATGTTGAGAACATGTCGTCGAAGGCGAGAAACCTACCATTAAGGCATGCAAACCTCAAGGTATTGAAGGTTTCTAGATCAACTTCCCATATAATGATCTGAAGTCGATAGGCTGTGACCCATCACAAGAAAGCCTATCACACGAAACATAATGTTTAGTTTTTGGAAATAGTTAGCAAGAACTGACTTAGGGATGGTCCACGTGATTGAAGGCTAAAATTTGCAAAGGAACTTGAATTGAGGTTGACTTTCTCTTGAATACATAATGACCCGACAATTAACTTAGCAGCATTTGACTTAACAATAATACCCAAAGCCATGAAGACTTTCAATGAGGTTTGATTAACTGTAAGACAAATGGATTTCTCAACCCAGACAAGAGATGTGATGAAGTGTCGTGTTCAAGAGTGACGTGTTGCCTTTATAATAAAATATAAAATGGAAACCTTTTCCCAATTTCCCCCCACCATTACTGGAAAGTACCTCTTTATTTTTTACAAGCTTGAAGAAGATAACATATGCTTGTACTGTAAGCTCATCCTTCAGATGAGTCCATCGAAGTATTTTTAATGAACCCTAAGAAGGAATGGTTATTTCCCATTATGTTTAATGAGTCCTATACTATTTAATTTTTACGAGTCCAGTAAAGGGGTAACTCAATGTCATTTTCCTTTAAGATTTTTAAAAAAACACAAAAAGGAAACTCATTCAATTCTTTCACCATAAAATTTTAACGAGCCCGAAGAAAGTAAAACTCGATGTTTTTCAATTTTAGGGAGTCAAAAGAAAAACATAAGTAAACTCCAACAGGTTCTTTTTCCTAAGTTTAGTCCCTCAAGTCTGAAAAAGGATAAAATAATACAAGAGAGAACTCCATTGACCATGTCTGATCAGCGTATACCTTTTTCGTAAATAGTCTTGGCTCAATCCATAAAATGGGTAAACTTATACTTAGTGGAAGTTGTTCATTTACTTTTATGAGTTCGAACAAAAAATTACTCGACAATATTTTCATTTTTTAAGAGTGTGAAAAGGGATTAAAAGAGGACTTTATGTTTTTCACTTTTCGTAATTTTTCAAGAGCATGAAAAGGGATAAAAGTCTGCTAATAGTCAAAATGATGTATTCTCGCTTTGTAACATGTTATACACATTTAAACTCAATAAATTATTCTAACTTCTCAAAAATATAAATTTTTCTTTCCTAAAAGGTATTAATTATAAAAATAATATTTATTTTTAGCTCAAAACCCTATAAAAGTGGAAAAAATAAATTATTTCTCACCATTTACATTTTTACCATTTTAGAGCAAAAAAAGGAGCTTTTTACCACCAGACTTCTGGGACTAATTCTGAGCTAATCGGTGGACAAAATCACAAACCGCTTCCCCCGGGTAGAAGACCTCTTCCTAATTAACCTTTTCATCCATTTAAATTTCAATTTTGAGATTTCAGTTAATTTTTTGGGGTAAAATTTTGTCGAAAATTCTGCCCTTGGCCCTGCATTGATATTCTTTTATCAAGTTCGCGCAGGTCGATAAATTTTTACATGCAGCAAATCATGGCATGCGTGTATATACTATGGAAAATCCACACAACTGCACCTTGTTTGTAAAACAGTGGCAACGCAGGCACCGAGGGTTTTAAAAATAAAATATTTGAACTCGAAAAATTATGAGATTGACTTTAAAAAAGATTCTAAACTCTTTTAAATGGTTATTTCAGGTTTATTGACTGCTCAAAATGGAATGGAGGGAAAGAGAACATGAAGCCAATAATTTGACAACTTCATGTAATGCAGGCTCTGAGAACTTGTGGCCTCCTGAAATACTAGCTCATATCTGGGATGAGAGCTTAGGTAGATTTGATGACATTGATGGTAAGGACTTGGAATGTCCGGGAACATTGTTTCGTGATTGGAGATCGTCACATTACCATTGACACCAATGACATATATTTCTTGACTAGGCTTTCTCGTCGAGGAGCCGATATTTCATAAGATTGTAGGAATGTGCTCTAGGGCTTCATGATTTTATTTTGAGCATGCTTTAATGGACTTCGCCAATATACATGTGCATGAGCTAAGAGTAGGTGAGGCAAAGGCATGATGTTACCAAGATCAGTAAACAATCTCTATTACTAAGAGCTTATGCCATTGGTTTTTAAATAAGGCTTAAAATTCCTTGAAGGTGAAGATAATACAAATGCACTCTACGACATCGCCACTGTTCTCCAAGTGTACTACAAGGTTATCCCCAATATGCATGTGCACAATGGCGATGCTACCAATATCAATAAATAGTCCCCCTTTCTAAAAGTTTATTCTAATGCCTTGGTTTTGACACCTAGAATATAATGAAACATATTATGTATAAATTGTAAATACGAGTTTATAATCATTGCAGTCAAACCATCTAAGCTTAAATAAATAACTCCACTTGTAAATTATGTAAATATGCTTTTATGATTCCTAGTACAAAGCCCAAGACCAAAGGCTAACTAGTGAACAACTAGGAATGTATCATGTAAATATATTACTATAGATCATGTTGTAGGACTACCATGGTGAATTCAAATTATTTATATACTAATGTTTGAATAAAATGTGATATTTTTGTCCTTAAGGGCCTTATTCTATGTCTAAGTGTACAAAATGTTCTAGTTTCTGGAGCTCTATTATACAAATTACTGTTTGTGTTATTGGGTTTGTACAAAATACAACACTATCCAATTTTCATTCAAGATACAAAATGTATTTATTATAGATTATGAAAACCCACAAAAGTAAAATATATATTTTTTCAATAATGGAATAAGAGCCTTACCTTCACAAATTAGATCAACATTGTCATTTAAAGTGATAAGAGAAATGGAGAATATTGTGGTTATTTTGAATTTCATATTTTATATTTTATTCAAATTATTTTGTTCTTTTGTCAATCTCCTTGTGTTTATTCCCCCCGCGCCCCCCCTTTTTCCCTTTCATTTCTTTAAAAATTCAAACATTCCCTTGGGAGCTGATTTTTCTTTTTTTCCCCTTTTTTCTTTAAAAATCCCAACATTCCCTTAGAAGATTCAATTTTATTGAAGCTACTAATGTAAGTCAGTGTGGGGTTTATATTTTATGTTAACTCCATCTTAATTTGTACTTAGCATACTTCAATCCATATGTGATAAAACAATCTCTTTTGCACTCTTCTTCATTTTACACCCATTGAACTTTACATATGCTTTGTTTTACACAACTATTTAACATATTATCACTCATTATTAGCAGCATTAGTAGAAAATTACGTAGAATTTATTAATGTTGATGATACATACAAGAAAAGAAAAAACACACCCACTAAGATTATTGGTAGGTAAATAAACATAGGAGAATATTAAACTGGATTATGAGGCATTAGTTCAGGAGTTCCTTTCTTATTATAACATAGTTTGTTTTATTTGGTATGCAATTTATGAATCTATAAGTTTACATAATGTAGAAATTATGGTGTATATTTGCAACTACTTGTGAACTTTTAATCAAAATCAGAAGACACAAACTTACTCTACTACTCTACGGAATTCAATTCACAATTGAGAACAAAAATTTTAGACATGCAATAAGAGTTAACACACATGCACACAGTGGTGTTCCTCAGGAAAGAAATCTGCTAAAAACTTGTAGTGTCCGACCTTGGCAAGGTTAATTTTGTGACACTTAAACAGGGTGATTTTAATGTAATGATATAATATTATGCATGACAAACTTCTGTACATGCTTATATGTTATAGAACTAGTTTGGGTCACTTGGTTGCTATGTGCTTATGATAACATCCATGGTTGTGTGTATAAGAATCGATTTTAATTAAGCACATATTATCGATGTTTTCTCTTTTGGTATCATAGTTTGGACATAGGTGTATGACATGGATAGTGATCCAGGATTGAGACACAGAGTCATAGATGATCATGATTATGTGGAACATATGGTTAATTATGATTTATGAATGATATATGATTTGTATGATTATATATTCATAATATTGTGCTAAGCAAGATGTGGAAGGGGACCTTGTTATTTGCAAATAAGGATGCTCAAATTATGAATGGTTGTTGAAATCATGATACATGATTTGTATGATTATATATGTTTAATCTTGTATTGAGCAAGATGTGGCAGGAGACATGGTTATTTCAAACAATGATGCTCAAATTATAAATGACTATGGAAGTCATGATACATGATTTTTATGATTATATATGCTTAATCTTGTATTTAGTAGGATGTGACAAGGGACACGGTTATTTGAAAACAAGGATGTTCAAATTATAAATGGCTGCGGAAGACATTTCTCCAGAACCAAAATGACTATGGAAGTCATGCACAATCTTTGGAAAAATGTGAATAAGTTAATTTTGAAATTCATTTGATTCCTTTGATCTATGAGATTGTGATATGTGCAGGTCTTGGAACAAGGCCTTACCAACAAACCATCAGATGGGTATGAGCTCACAATGAATACCTTAACGTGAAACATGGAGTTGCAAAGTAGAGTAGATGATAAGCCATGGAAATTAGAGCGCGGAGTCCTAAATCCGTGAAAGATAAAGACGTGAAGTCTTGGATCTATAATAAAAGGATTAGGGTGCGGAGTCCTAAATCCATGAAAGATAAAGATGTGGAGTCTTGGATATATAATACAATGATTGGAATGTGAATTCCTAAATATTTAAAGATAAAGGTGTGGAATATTGAATCCTTGGAGTAGATCAGGGCGCAGAGTCCTCAATCTACTAAGGCTGTCCTCAATCTACTAAGGCTCGGAGATGTATGCAATAGGGATGCAGAATCTCTATTCTCCGGAAGAAAAATACCACTCATGGGAAGCTCAAGGATGAATTTGCTTAATAAAATATCATTCTAACAACTATGGAGTAACTTTCTAAAAATACAAAATCATGTCTAGCATCTCAAGTATGACTTTCCAAAAATAGTAAATCACCTTCAATCAATGGGTAATCAAGTATAGTTGAAGGAAAATCACTTAAATTATCATTGATCAATACTAATAGTTCAATATCGAATTAATCCTCGATATTTTTAATATTATTAATATTATCATCAGCTTTTATGAGACTATGATATCATTATTAAAAGGGAATTACAAGTCACTTCATCTCCTCAATCACTTCACACCTCTCCTTGATGACTCTCTTAGCTGTATGTAATTCTCTCTCTCTTATAATAATACATTACACTCCCTTTTATGCACTCATCAAATAATAGCATATTCCTCTTACGCTCCCTTTAATGCATAAGTTACACTCTCATTAACTAAGGCATGCATTCCTCTCCTTAATGGCATGAATTATACTCCTCTATATGGAATACAAGACATGCATATTACTCCTCCTTTATGACAAGAATTTGTTGTTCCTCCTATATATGTGTCTCATGTATTCTCAATTGGGGGAGATGCATTGTAATACGAAGGGTTGGGGATATTTGAAGAGGATTATGAGAGGGAGAGTCATGGAGAGAATCCAAATTTTGTTGAAATGAATATGAAATTCCTAAACTAAATTACTAAGTAGTTTTACCTGGTGGAGTTGTCCATGAGTGGTATTGAGAGGAAGTGAAATACATCTTCCTCAGTTTGCCTTGTATATATCTCTACTACTATATTTTGGTACTGCTTGGGAGCTCTTACAGCTCGAGGGTTCCAGGGGGAGAAGTTGTCCTTGGATATGGTTGGGTGGAAAACCAGATGGTTCACAATAAGTTGGTAAGGGCATTGGAGTTGGAGCATACTCTCATCTTTTTCGAGTTATATATTCTCGAGTATATCTATAAATTCTCTTGAAATTTTGGTTTCTTATTATTTTAAAGTGTTGAGATTTTAAATTTTTTATTGATACCTTAAATTATTAACAAATTATGAATAATTATGAGTTATTTAGAAATTTATTTCTGAGCTAGCCCACAATGAGTTAACAATTTCATGGCAGCGATGTATGAGAATTTACATGTAGGGAATTAAAAGAAGAATGTGTTGCCAAGGATTTCAAATTTTGCTTATAATGAAATTTTGTCCATAGAAGGTCATGTCTATTATCTAGAACTAATATTCTATGTTTGACATCATTTCATTGTCCCTTTTAGAAATTTAATACATGGTTCTTGCTTCTTGTGAATTGGGTTGTTGGTTGAAATTTTAGATCTCTAAAAAAAGTATTTGCATACTAAATGTTTGAAGAAACTCCTAAATGGATGTAGTTTATTGTATGTAAGTTTTTATATTTTTCTATTGAAAATTAATTGACAGAAATTATTAATGACTGTAGCATTCAAGGTTGCCATGTGTTTTCCAAATTGTAGCAGTCGCAGCAATAAGTTTGTCAACTTATGTAAAGGGGAGTAACTTTGGAGGTTGTAAAATGTTTGATTAATTACTTGTATCAAGAATTCATATAGTGAACACAAAAATTTGTAAATTCAATGAACATATCATAGTAGCATAATTTTGGGTTATCTTTCTTCATGTAGAGTTGTATATTAAAGTTTGCATGTTATGTGTTTGACAAAACTGGTAAAAGAGATCCTAAGTTTTGTTGTTTTAAATAATTGAATATCTCAGTGTTTTTATTGTGATTCGGCTAAACATGAAGGGTATTCATACCAAAAGACCATGTAACCCCCGATTTCATTCCAAAAAAATTATTTTTAGAACCTTATTCGTAAATCTGAGTGATTTTTCAAATTGCTAGTACAAACTGTTTTTGCGTGTTGTCGATTTTTTTCGTTGAAAATCCCTATTTTAATATGCCATCATTGTAATTTTAGTTTATGAATTTTTATGAGATAAATAGTTTGAAGAAGAATCTCAAATTCATTACTGCCAAGTGTTTGACAAAATGCCTCAATGGTTATACATTGCACACTTACAAAGTGTTTCACAAAATGCCTCAATGGTTGTAGATTGCATGCTTGCAAAGTGTTTGTCAAAGCACCTCAATCGCTGTAGATTGCATGTTTGCAAAGTGTTTATCAAAATGCCTGAAAGGTTGTATCTTTTGTGCATATAAATATTTATATTGAAAGTCTCACTTACCATAGCTTTTATGTACTAGAAATTTATGAATAGACTATTTGATGGATGTAGTTTCCTATGTCTGCAAGTTTTTGGTATGAATGTGAAAATTAATGTAATAATTTGTTGAAGTGTGAATAGAGAATAGGATAGTTGTTACTTTTACTATATAAAGCTTTCAAAAAAAATTGTTGGAAACAATTTTATAGTGACTATTTTTGTAGGATTTTTTTGCAAGTGAGCATAATAAGTTTTGACAGCGCTGCATGTATTCATGGTTGCATCCTTGAGCTTCAATGACTATAAGAAACAACCACTTGTGCCCAATTTATGCAGGTCCATTGTTTTACTTGGCACTTTTTGAAGAATAACATCCTTTTGAATTGGTAACATTAGTTGTTATTGCTACAACATTCGTTATATAATTCTCATGATTGCAGCATTTCCTTAATAATTGGGATTGAGAATTTTTAATTGACGAATTTTGAAATGTCATTGGGTCAATATATTTTGTGATTCAATTTCATAAACATATCATATTTATTAAATTTACTGATGAAGAGAGACATATTCTTCCCTAAATTACCTTGCTATAGGTAGGTTAATACAAATATGTGATTTTTGTAAAAGAAACATGATACTTTTGTGGTTATGATATCAAGAGTCAATAAATGAAACTTATTTAGCATAATCTAGGAAATCAAATAGGTTGATCTAGTTTAATGTTCGCACATGGCATTATGGTGGAATTTATTTCCACTCTTACTTAGAGCTCATGTATAAGTATGAAAAGAGCACATCCTATCATCTTTGAAACTTGAGAGGAGAAGTGTGTTTTGGAATTGGTTTTAAGGGAAAGTTATCCCCGGATTCTTATGTTGTATTCTTACATTGAAATAGTTGAACGAACATGATTACATGATAGCTAAGTTAGTCATATTATGAGTTGAAAAAAAAAATTGAGTAATACTATTCAATGTGACCTTTACTTCTCTATACTATTGATGGTAGTAAGGTGGGACCTTACATATGACATCAGAGCCAGGTTAAAAAACTAGGGCCTAATGGGCCAACAAGCTTGCTTGTAGGTTGATGCATGAACGTCGATTTTGCATGCATGTTGAATTATTGTGTATGTTGACTTGGAAGCATAATTGTTGCATAAAGGATATTATTATTATTATTATTATTTATTATTATTATTATATCATTTAGGAACTCATGAAAGAAAATAATGTCTTCTTATATTCCTTTATATTTTTGTTAAGACAATTATTAGAAATATGATAAAGGACTTGAAGACATGTTGGGAAAGGATGTGCTTTAGAAGGTGGGTGATCTAGGTGGATATTGGTGGTCACCCGCCAAGTCCACTTGTACCTCCACCATTGTTTCTTTCATCTTTTCAGTTTCCTTAATTGTAGCACAATTTACTATTTTTAGCAGTTTTTTGAGTTCTGAACTTCCAGAGCCGTTTTGAGGCCCTAAACGACGTTTTTTGGGAAAACTGGGAGCAACATAGGACCGTGGACTGTTGTTTCTCTCTAAAAAGTTGTATTTCTCGAATAGATATTTCTGACAAGATATTTTGCACGTCAAACGGAGATAGTATGCCAAAGTTACGACCCCAGGAAATTAATGTACCAATTTACCCAAACATGGCCTACAGTTTGGCATTTCATCTTCTAGGATTATGTTTTTGGGTGTTTAGGGTTTTCCATTGTTTCTCAAAATAAATAGGCCTTTGAGCCTCATTGTAACATAGTTCAGAGGCATGTAGCCGCCACATCTCTTCTCATAGATAAGCTACCATCGCCCTAGTTGGTTTATTTCTATTTCTGTTTGTAAGCATATTTCAGTATTTTATAGTAATGAAATGAAGTATTATTTTTGTTGCATATCTGTATTTATGGTTATCTCTATAATTTGTTGCATTCCTATTTAAATCCAAATCAATGGTATCAGAGGGGTCTACTTTTTCTTTGTTTTTCTTTGCATGTCCCCAACGAGGTCGGGATATAAGGAGTTAGGGCTTGAACTGGTCGAACCTTTACAAGACCAGCCTCGCAAATCCTGATGGCCTTCCATGGCGGTTGAAAAGAAATATGAGGGGGCAGGAGATCTTATCAAAATCTTGCTCGAAGAAGCCCTCAAGCGGCAAAGGAACGAGATGATGGACAGTTTTGCCCAGATCCTTCAGTGGCTACCCAGAGGCGACGCATCAGCTTCCAACAACTACTCTGGAAACGCAACACCCTTTAAGTTACAAGTTAATTTTGAAATCCCCATCTTCGAGGGTCAAACAGATGCATATGTCGTAGATAAATGGTTAAATCTGCTAGAAGGCTATTTTTCTGTTCATGAATTTTCGAGTCGGAAAATATTATTTTCGCTCTTCTCAAAGCAACCCCCCATGTCAAGGACTGGGAGGAAACCTACTACGAGCAGAAGGATGAAAGTACAGGTTCACTATTTTTAGCCGCACCCACTTGGAAGCCATTCTGAACTGCCATCAAGGAGCAGTACTACCATGTCAAAAGCTATGAGGATTAATACATAAAGTGTACCATGCTACGGTAGGGAAGAGACCAAGACGTGCCGAAGTTTACCAATATTTTCCATGCCCTTCGCACAAATTTGAGCATCAAGGATTCGGAGTAGCATTTGGAACTCAAATACCGTGGCTACCTGCACAAGTACATCTAGGAAGAAATGGAATTCCTGAACATCTCCTCACTCGGCACAGCATATTGATATGCCATCAAGGTCGAGAAAAAGTTTAAACAGAAGAAGCGAGACTTTGGATCTGTGAATCTGAAGCAAGGGAAAGGTGCCCCCAAACCGCAAAACAAAGGACAAAGCCAAGGCAGAGCAGCCCAAGATAACCCACCAAAGCTGCAAGCAAAGAACAGCGCTCCGAAGCCAAAAAAGGACATGGGAAAGTGGTGTGAGTTCCATAAGAGCTCCACTCACAACACAAGTGAGTGTCGGGCCAAGCAATCATTGGTGGCCAAGCTAAGGGTTTCAGAATCATATGCATGTTCTGTCTTTGAGTCAGAACCTGACAAGCAGAATGACAAAGGGAAGCAGATTATCTATGCGGAGCCCAATGCCACAGTTGCCACCACGAAGATCTAGAAGGAGGAACCCGAAGACCCAGAGGAGGAGGAGCGACTCTTCCACTCCCAGATGTGGGTAAAGGACTCCCAACTACAGTTCATTGTTGACAACAGGAGCCAAAAGAACCTCATTTCAGTAGAGATCGTGAAGCATTTGGGCTTACCGACCACAACACATCCACAATCGTACACCATCGGGTGGCTTCACCAAGGATGGGATCTTCGCGTAAGATATTAGTGTCGCCTTCCATACAACATGAAGCCCTTCATGGATGAGGTATTATGTGATGTTTCTCCCCTTGATGTTTGTCATGTATTATTAGGACAACCATACGTGTGGAAGAGACAAGTTGTGTATGAATCAAGGCCCCATGTTATTATTATTACTTTGGGAAATAAGTTGTACAAGATACCGGAGGTAGCACCGCCTACTACCATCTCTTTGGTTACTGCAAAACAATGCAGTAAACTCATTTCCAAAACCGAGAAATTTGTTTTCCTAATGATACACCCTCAAGGAAAGAAGAAGACGGTGGCCACGACCTCTAGATAGGGCCCCTCTACACGACAACTACAGATGGACAAGGTCATGGAGGAGTACGAGGACATCTTCACCTCCTCCGTAGGGGTTCCTCTGCACTGTCAAGTCAAGCACTCCATCAATCTGACCCCAGGTACACCACTGCCCAATGGAAAAATCTATCAGCGCTCTGTTCTAGAGAACGCTGAGATAAAGAGGCATATTTAGGAGTTGTTGCAGAAATATCACACCCATCTGAGTTCATCGCCTTGTGGGAGCCCGATCATGTTGGTACAGAAGAAGGATGGGACTTGGGGACTCTGTATTAACTATCGAGCGTTGAACAAGATCATTGTCTATAATAGGTACCCGATCCCATAGATTGATGACCTCCTAGACCAACTGAAGGGGGGAAAATATTCCAGCAAGATCAAGTTGAAGTCGGGATATCACCAGGTACCAATTGAACTCTCTGATGTGTGGAAGACTGCCTTCAAAGCCAAGGAAGGTATTTTCAAATGGTTGGTTATGCCTTTCGGATTGATGAATGCTCCTGCAACCTTCATGAGGCTAATGGATGACATCTTGCGACCGTTCACCAACTCATTTGTAGTGGTATACTTGGATGACATCCTGATCTTCAGCCAGAGTTGGGAAGAGCACCTCCACCACATCTGGCAGGTTCTCCACACACTGCGGAAACACAAATTATGTGCCAATTTAGAGAAATGCACTTTTGGCATGACCCAGGTTCAGTATCTGGGATACATTATTGATGAATGGGGGGTGCATGTGGATCCAGCCAAGATCCAAGTCATTCGGGATTGGCCATCTCCAACCACTCTGACAGAACTCCATAGCTTTCTAGGTCTTGCCAACTTCTACCGCAAGTTCGTGTTGGTATTTTCTCATATCACTTGGCCCTTGAGTTAAATCACCAAGGGAGGAGCAAAAGAAAAATTCTTTTGATCTGAGTCTCAACAGAAGGCATTCACAGAGTTGAAAGATCACCTCTACTCAACACCAGTGCTCACATTACTAAACTTGCAACAACCATTTGAGGTCGAGACAAATGCATATGTCTATGCTATTGGGGCAGTCCTTACTCAACATGGGCATCCAGTGGCATATCACAGTGGGACACTTTCAAACACAGTCCGGAAGTATCCCACTTATGAGAAAGAGATGTATTCCATTATGCAGACCTGCCGACAATGGAAGCATTACATTTTGGGGAAGGATACAGTCATCCACACAAACCACCAAACCCTGCAGTTCATACAGACCCAAGGGAAATTGCAGAATGATCGCCATTAGAAGTGGTCGACATACTTGCAACAGTTCAATTTAAATATCGAGTATAAGAAGGGCAACACCAATAATGTTGCAAATTGCCTCAGTCGACCACCAATCATGGCGTTAACCACCGTGCTCAACTCTTGTGGGCACGATACTTCTGATTGGCCACCTCTCTACAAAAGTGACCTAGAATTTAGCCACACATACTAGACACTCTTGGAGGGTCAACATGTTCTAGATTTTCACCTCCAGGATGCCCTATTATGCCACCTGGGTCACCTTTATGTTCCTTCAAGCGAGTGTGCCAAGACGATTTGGGAAGAAAACTACCATCGAGCTGGTGTGCATTTCGAGGTCAAGAAAACAGTGGCAGTACTGCAAAAGTATTTCTATTAGTCGAATATTCGACACGATGTCGGGAACTACATCAGATTGTGCACTACCTACGCCATTGCCAAACCAACCATCAAGAAGCAAGGCCTCTATACCTTGCTGCCTACCCCTAGTCAACCTTGGGAATCCATCTCCATGGATTACATGTCGGGCCTTCCTTCTACAAAGCATGGAAACGACTGTGTTTTCGTGGTCGTCAACATATTCTTGAAGATGGACATTATGGTGGCCTACAAGAAGAATATCACAGCAGAAGCCACTTTTAAACTCTTCTTTGAACGAGTGTGAGTACACTTTGGGATCCCACAATCTATCATCTCAGATCAGGACAGCAGGTTCCTCAGTGCATTTTGGTCCAGCCTCTGGTCGATACTGAACACCAAACTCACTCAGTCCACAGCCTTCCATCCTGAAACTGATGGCCAGACAGAGGTTGTGAACAAGATGATCTTACACATTTTGTGCATGTACAACTCCAAGAATCCATGCACATGGGATGAGAGCCTCCCCTATGTTCAGCACAGTGGCAACCGAGCTCTCCACAGCTCAACTGGCCACAGCCCTTTTCAGGTGGACTTGGGATTCCAGCCACTATGTCCCATTGATGTGGCCGTGCCATTTGCTGCTACTCACATAGATTCGGCTCATGTCCAGTCCGAAATAGATAAGGTAAATAGCTTCATTGAGCACATCCAACATATTCTCCAGCAAGTCCATGACATTCTGGAGAAATTAAATGCCAAGTACAAGAAGCAACATGATCAACATCGAGTGCCACACAAGTCTCAAGTGGGAGGCAAAGTCTGGTTGCATTTGCAAAAGGAACGCCTTACCGGAGCCTATCAGAAACTCAGACCATTCCAATATGGTACTTACACCATTACCAAGGCTCTAGGAGACAATGCATTTGATCTTAGCATTCCCCCATTCCTTGGCCTGCACCCATTATTCAATGTGGATCACCTTCGGCCGTACTTTCCACCATTACTAAATACATATGACATTATAGAACAACTCACACCCACAGAGTTAAATCCAGATTGCATGGAACAAGTTGTAACTGATCGGATCATGGACACACAGATCAAGCACACTCGCTAGCAGAATATCCAACTGTATCGAATTGTCAAAGCAGACCAACTTCTTCACCAGGGCAAGTGGCTCACCAGGGACCAAGTTCTGCAGAAGTTTCTTCATCTCATGGAGGAACTCAACGCAATGGATACCATTGCTTCCTAAAGGGGGAGGAATGATCTAGGTGGATATTGGTGACCGCCCGCCAAGTCCATTTGGACCCCCACCATTTTTTCTTTCAACTTTTCAGTTTCCTTAATTGTAGCACAGTTTACTATTTTTAGCAGTTTTTCAGGTCCTAAACTTCGGAGCCATTTTGAGGCCCTAAACGATGTTTTTTGGGAAAACTGGAAGCAACATGGGGTAATAGTCTAATGTTGCTCTTCCCAAAGTTTTAGTTCTTGAATATATCTTTATAATGAGATATTGTAGGCATCAAACAGAGATCGTATGCCAAAGTTACAACCCCAAGAAATTGATGTACCAATTTACCCAAACAGGGCCCACAGTTTGGTGTTTGATCTTCTAGGGTTAGGTTTTTGGATGTTTAGGGTTGTCCATTGTTTCTCAACAATAAATAGGCCTTTAAACCTCGTTATAACACAATTCATAGGCATGTAGCTGCCAAATCTCTTCTTAGAGATAAGCTACCATCGCCCTAGTTGGTTTATTTCCATTTTTGTTTGTAAGCATATTTCAGTATTTTACAGTAAAGAAATAAAGTATTATTTTTTATGCATCTCTGTATTTATGGTTATCTCTATAATTTTTTGCGTTCCTATTTAAATCTGGATCAGTGGTATTAAAGGGGTCTGCTTTTTCTCTATTTTTCTTTGCATGTCCCTAACGAGGTCAGGATATAAGGAATTAGGGCTTGAACTGGTTGAACCTTTGCAAGACCAGCCTCGCAAATCCCAACGGCCTTCCATGGAAAATGAAAAGAAAGACGAGGGGGCAAGAGATCCTATCAAAATCTTGCTCGAATGAAGCCCTCGAGTGGAAAAGGAACGCGATGTTGACAACATTGCCCAAATCCTTCAGCGGCTACCCAAAGGCGACACGTCGGCTTCCAACAACTACTCTAGAAACGCCACACCCTTTAAGGTACAAGTTAATTTTTAAATCCCCATATTCGAGGGTCAAATAGACGTAGATGTTGGAGATAAATTGTTGAATCTGCTAGAAGGGATTTTTCTGTTCATGATTTTTCGAGTCGAGAAAAGATTATTTTTGCTCTTCTCAAAGCAACCCCCCATGTCAAGGACTGGTGGGAAACCTACTGCGAGCAGAAGGATGAAAGTACGTGCTCACTATTTTCAGCCACACCCACTTGGAATTCATCCTGGACTACCATCAAGGAGCAGTACTACTCTGTCAGAAGCTATGAGGATCAATACATAAAGTGGACCTCGCTGCGGTAGGGAAGGGACCAAGACATGTCGAAGTTTACCAATATTTTCCATACCCTTCGCACAAAGTTGGGTATCAAGGATTCAAAGCAGCATTTGGTACTCAAATACCGCGGCTGACTGCACAAGTACATCCAGGAAGAAATAGAATTCGTGAACATTTTCTTGCTCAGCACAGCATACCGATATGCCGTCAAGGTCAAGAAAAAGTTTAAACAGAAGAAGTGAGACTTTGGATCTACGAATCTGAAGCAAGGGAAAGGTGCCCCCAAACCACAGAACAAAAGACAAAGCCAAGACAGGGTGTCCCAAGACAACCCGCCAAAACTACAAGTAAAGAACAACGTCGTGAAGCCAAAAAAGGACACGGGAAAGTGGTGTGAGTTCCATAAGAGCTCCAATCACAACACAAGTGAGTGTTGGGCCAAGTAGTCACTGGTGGCCAAGCTAATGGTTTCAGAATCAGATGCATGTTCTGACTCTAAGTCAGAACTCAATAAGGGGAATGACAAAGGAAAGCAGATTATCGATGCGGAGCCCAATGCCACCGTTTCCACCATGAAGATCCAGAAGGAGGAACCTGAAGATCCAAAGGAGGAGGAGTGTCTCTTCCACTCCTAAATGTGGGTAAAGGGCTACCCGCTACAGTTCATTGTCGACAATAGGAGCCAAAAGAACCTCATTTCGACAGAGGTCGTGAAGTGGCTGGGCTTACCGACCACAACACATCCACAACCGTACACCATCAGGTGGCTTCACCAAGGACGGGAACTTCGCGTAAGCCAGCAGTGTCACCTTCCATACAACATCAAGCCTTCACAGATGAGGTATTGTGTAACATTTCTGCCCTTGATTTTTGTGATGTATTATTAGGATAACCATACTTGTGGAAGCGATATGTTGTGTATGAATCAAGGCTCCGTGTTATTATTGTTACTTTGGGAAATAAGTTGTACAGGATACCGGAGGTAGCACTGCCTACCGCCATCTCTTTGGTTACTGTAAAACAATGCAGTAAGCTCATTTCCAAAACTAGGAAATTTGTATTCCTGATGATACGCCCTCAAGGAAGGAAGAAGATGGTGGCCACAACCTCTAGACAAGGCCCCTCCACATGACAAATACAGATGGACAAGGTCGTGGAGGAGTACGAGGACATCTTCACCTCCCCCGCAAGGGTTCCTCTACACTGTCAGGTCAAGCACTCCATCGATCTAAACCCAGGTGCGTCAATTCCCAATGGACCAATCTATCAGCGCTCCGTTCTGGAGAACGATCAAATCAAGAGGCATTTTCAGGAGCTATTGTAGAAAGGTCACATTCGTCTGAGTTTGTCACCTTGTGGGAGCCCGATCGTGTTGGTACAGCAGAAGGATGGGACTTGGAGACTTTGTATTGACTATCAGGCGCTGAACAAGATCATTGTCTGTAATAGGTATCCGATCCCATGGATTGATGACCTCTTGGACCAATTAAAGGGGGAAAAATATTTCATCAAGATCGATTTCAAGTAAGGATATCACCAGGTACCAATCAAACCCTCGATGTGTGGAAGACTGCCTTCTCAGCCAAGGAGGGCCTTTTCGAATGGTTGGTTATGCCTTTCGGATTGACGAATGCTCTTGCAACCTTCATGAGTCTAATGGATGAAATCTTCCGGCCATTCACTCACTCATTTGTAGTGGTATACTTGGATGACATCCTGATCTTTAGCCAGCGTTGGGAAGAGCGGCTCCACCACATCCGATAGGTTCTCCAAACACTGCAGCAACACAAGTTATGTGCCAATTTAGAGAAATGCAGTTTTGGCATGACCCAGGTTCAGTATCTTGGATACATTATTGATGAACGGGGGGTGGATGTGGATCCATCCAAGATCCAAGTCATTCGGGATTGGCCATCTCCAACCACTCTAACAGAGCTCCGCAACTTTCTAGGTCTTGCCAACTTCTACCGCAGGTTCGTGTTGGGATTTTATCATATCACTTGGCCCTTTAGTCAAGTCACCAAGGGAGTAGCGAAAAAAAATTCCTTTGGTCTGAGTCTCAACATAAGGCATTCACAAAGTTGAAATATCACCTCTACTGAGCACTAGTTCTTGCATTACCAAACTTGCAACAACCATTTGAGGTCGAGATAGATGACTCTGACTATGCTATTGGGGCAGTCCTTACTCAACACGGGCATCCAGTGGCATATCACAGTGAGACACTTTCAGACATAGTCTGGAAGTATCCCACTTATGACAAAGAGGTATTCCATCGTGCAGGCCTGCCGAAAATGGAATCATTATATTTTGGGGAAGGAAACGGTCATCCACACAGACCACCGACCCCTGCAATTCATACAGAGCCAAGGGAAATTGCAGAATGATCGCCATTAGAAGTGGTCCACATACCTGTAAAAGTTTCATTTAAATATCAAGTATAAGAAGGGCATCACTAATAATGTTACAGATTGCCTCAGTGACCACCAATCATGGCGTTAACCACCGTGCTCAACTCTTGTGAGCACGAGACTTCTAATTGGCCACCTCTCTAAAAAAGCGACCCAGAATTCGGCCACATACAAAACACTCTTGGAGGGTCAGCATGTTCCCAATTTTCACCTCCAGGATGCCCTATTATGCCACTTAGGTCACCTTTGTGTTCCTTCAAGTGAGCGTACCAAAATGATTTTGGAAGCACACTACAGTCGGGCTGTTGGGAATTTCGGGGTCGAGAAAATGGTGGTATTACGGAGAAAAAGTATTTCTATTAGCCGAATCTTCGACAGGATGTCGGGAAGTACATCAGATCACGCAATGCCTGCGCCATTGCCATAGCAACCATCAAGAAGCAAGGCCTCTATACCCCGTTGCCTACCCCTAGTCAACCTTAGGAATCCATCTCCATGGATTACATGTCGGGCCTTCCCTCTACTAAGCATGGAAACAACTGTGTTTTCATGGTCGTCGACAGGTTCTCGAAGATGGCCATTATGGCAACCTGCAAGAAGAATATCACAGCAAAAGTCACTTTTAAACTCTTCTTTGAATGAGGGTGGGTAACCTTTGGGATCCCACGGTCTATCATCTCAGATCAAGAAAGTAGGTTCCTTAGTACATTTTGGTCCAGCCTCTGGTCGATGTTGGACACCAAACTCACTAAGTCCACAACCTTCCATCCTCAAACTGATGGCCAGACAGAGGTTGTGAATAGGATGATCGTACACATTCTGCACATGCACAACTAAAAGAATCCATTCACATGGGATGACAACCTCCCCAATGTTCAACACAGCTACAACCGGGCTCTCCACATCTCGACTGGCCACAACACTTTTCAATTGGGCTTGGGATTCCAACCACTATGTCCCATTGATGTGGCCATGCCATTTGTAGCTACTCACGCAGATTCAGCTCATGTCCAGTCCGAAACAGATAAGGGAAACAACTTCATTGAGCACATCCAACATATTTTCTTGCAGGTCCACGACAGTCTGGAGAAATCAAATGCCAAGTACAAGTAGTGACATGATCAACATAGGGTGCCACACAAGTTTCAGGTGGGCGACAAAGTCTAGTTGCATTTGCAAAAGGAACGCCTTACCGGAGCCTATCAGAAACTCATACCACTCTGATATGGTCCTTACACCATTAACAAGGCTCTAGGAGACAATGCATTTGAGCTCAGTATTCCCCCATTCCTTGACTTGCACCCATTGTTCAATGTGGACCACCTTCGGCCATACTTTCCACCCTTACTAGACACATCCGACATTGCAGAACGGCTCACACCCACAGATTTTAAATCTAGATTGCATGGAACAAGCTGCAACTGATCAAATCATGGACAAACAAATCAAGCACACTCGCCAGCAGAATATCCAACTGTATCGAATTGTCCAAGTAGGCCAACTCCTTCACTAGGGCAAGTGGCTCACCAGGGACCAAGTTCAGCAGAAGTTTCCTCATCTCATGGAGGAACTCAACGTAATGGGGACCATTAATTCCTAAGGGGGGGAATGATCTAGGTGGATATTGGTGGCCACCCACCAAGTCCACTTGGACCCCCACCATTTTTTCTTTCAGCTTTTCAGTTTCCTTAATTGTAGCACAATTTACTATTTTTAGCATTTTTTCGGGTCCTAAACTTCCGGAGCCATTTTGAGGCCCTAAACGACATTTTTTGGGAAAACTGGGAGCAACATGGGGCCATGGTTTGATGTCTCTCTTTCCAAACATGTAGTTCTCGAATAGATCTTTCTAACAAAATATTGTGCGCGTCAAACGGAGATTGTATGCCAAAGTTAGGACCCCAAGAAATTGATGTACCAATTTACCCAAACAGGGCCCACAGTTTGGCATTTCATGTTCTAGGGTTAGGTTTTTGGATGTTTAGGGTTCTCCATTGTTTCTCAACAATAAATAGCCCTTCAAGCCTCATTGAAACACATTTCAAAGGCATTTCGCCACCACATCTCTTCTCAAAGATAAGCTACCATCGCCCTAGTTGGTTTATTTCCACTTCTTTTTGTAAGCATATTTCAGTATTTTATAGTAATGAAATGAAGTATTATATCCGCTGCATTTCTGTATTTATGGACATCTCTGTAATTTGTTGCATTCCTGTTTAAATCCAGATGAGTAGCATCAGAGGGGTTTGCTTTTTCTCTGTTTTTCTTTGCATGTCCTAAACGATGTTGAGATATAAGGAGTTAGGGGTTGCACTGGTCAAACCTTTGCAAGACCAGCCTCGCAAATCCCGACGGCCTTCCATGTAAGATGAAAAGAAAGACGAGGGGGTAGGAGATCCCATCAAAATCTTACTCGAAGAAGCCCTCGAGCGACAAAGGAACGTGATGATGGACAACTTTGCCCAGATCCTTCAACAGCTACCCAGAGGCGACGCATCGGCTTCCAACAGTTACTCTGGAAACAACACACCCTTTAAGGTACAAGTTAATTTTTAAATCCCCATCTTCGAGGGTCAAATAGACATAGATGTCGTAGATAAATGGTTAAATCTGCTAAAAGGGCATTTTTCTATTCATGGTTTATCGAGACGAGAAAATATCATTTTCACTCTTCTCAAAGCAACCCCCCACGTCAAGGACTGGTGGGAAGCCTACTGCGAGCAGAAGGATGAAAGTATGGGCTCACTATTTTCAGCTGCACCCACTTGGAATTCATTCCGAACTACCATCAAGGAGCAGTACTACCATGTCGGAAGCTATGAGGATCAATACATAAAGTGAACCATGTTGCGGCAAGGAAGGGACCAAGATGTGTCGTAGTTTACCAATATTTTCCATACCCTTCGCACAAAGATGGGTATCAAGGATTCGGAGCAGCATTTGGTACTCAAATACCACGGTTGTCTGCACAAGTACATCCGGAAAGAAATATGATTCCTAAACATCTCCTCGCTCGGCACGGCATATCGATATGTCATCAAGGTCGAGAAAAAGTTTAAACAGAAGAAGCGAGACTTTGGATCTACAAATCTAAAGCAAGGGAAAAGTGCCCCCAAACCATAGAACAAATGAGAAAACCAAGGCGGGGTGGCCCAAGATAACCTACCAAAGCTGCAAGCAAAGAAAAGTGTCACACTCTCATGCTATCGCCTTGCGTGGTGAACTATGTTTATTACTCAGCACCATTTTTGAATGGACATGGATATATTTTTTTGACTGATACACACCGATATGGCTAACGGCCAAAAGATGCATATACTGTCAAGCATCTACTATATGTAATTTTTCAAAATTAATGAAAGATTATGATTTTTCCTTTGGAGAAAAAAGAAAAGCGTCACGAAACTGAAAAAGGACATGAGAAATTGGTGTGAGTTCCATAAGAGCTCCACTCACAACACAAGTGAGTGTCGGGCCAAGTAGTCATTGGTGGCCGAGCTAAAGGTTTCAGAATCAGATGCATGTTCTGACTCTGAGTCAGAACTCGACAAGGGGAATGACAAAGGGAAGCAGATTATTGATGCGGAGCCCAACGCCACTGTTGCCACCACGAAGATCCAAAACGAGGAACCTAAATACCCAGAGGAGGAGGAGCATCTCTTCCACTCCCAAATGTGGGAAAAAGGGATCCCCTCTATAGTTCATTATCGACAGAGGGAGCCAAAAAAACCTCATTTTGGCAGAGGTCATGAAGTGGTTGGGCTTATCGACCACAGCACACCCACAACCATCCACCATCAGGTGGCTTCACTAAGGACAGGATCTTCGCGTAAGCCAGCAGTGTCACCTTCCATACAACATCGAGCCCTTCACGGATAAGGTATTGTTTGATGTTGTTCCCTTTGATGTTTGTGATGTATTATTAGGACAATCATACTTTTGGAAGTGACATGTGGTGTATGAATCGAGGCCCCATGCTATTATTGTTATTTTGGGAAATAAATTGTATAGGATACCTAAGGTAGCACCTCCTACCTCCATATTTTTGGTTACTGCAAAACAATGCAGTAAGCTCATTTCCAAAACTAGGAAATTTGTTTTCCTGATGATACGCCCTAGAGGAAAGAAGAAAACGGTGGCCACGAACTCTAGACAAGGCCCCTCCACATGACAACTATAGATGGACAAGGTCGTGGAGGAGTACGAGGACATCTTCACCTCCCCTGCAGGGGTTCCTCTGCACTGTCAAGTCAAGCACTCTATCGATCCGACCCCAGATGTGTCGCTACCCAATGGACCAATCTATCGGTGCTTTGTTCTGGAGAATGATGAATCAAGAGTAAGATTCACGAGTTGTTTCATAAAGGTCACATACGTCCGAGTTCATCGCATTGTGTGAGACCGGTCATGTTGGTACAGAAGAAGGATGGGACTTGGAGACTTTGTATTGACTATCGGGCGCTGAACAAGACCACTGTCCATAATAGGTACCCGATCCCACAGATTGATGACCTCCTGGACCATCTGAAGGGGGAAAAATATTTCAGCAAGATCGATTTGAAGTCAGGATATCACCAGGTACCAATTGAACCCTCTGATGTGTGGAAAACTGTCTTCAAAGCAAAGGAGGGCCTTTTCGAATGGTTGGTTATGCCTTTCGGATTGACGAATGCTCCTACAACCTTCATGAGGCTAATGGATGACATCTTGCAGCCATTCACCAACTCATTTGTAGTGGTATACTTGGATGACATCCTGATCTTTAGCCAGAGTTGGGAAGAGCACCTCCACCACATCCAACAGGTTCTCCAAACACTGCAGCAACACAAGTTACGTGCCAATTTGGAGAAATGCACTTTTGGCATGACCCAGGTTCAGTATCTGGGATACATTATTGATGAAGGGGTGCATGTGGATCCAGCCAAGATCCAAGTCATTCGGGATTGGACATCTCCAACCACTCTGACAGAGCTCCGAAGCTTTCTAGTTCTTGCAAACTTCTACAGCAGGTTTGTTTTGGGATTTTCTCATATCACTTGGCCCTTGATTCAAGTCACCAAGGGAGGAGCGAAAGAAAATTATTTTAGTCTAAGTCTCAATAGAAGGCATTCACAAAGTTGAAATATCGCCTCTGTGCAGCACCAGTGCTTGCATTACCAGACTTGCAACAACCATTTGAGGTCGAGACAGATGCCTTTGACTATGCTATTGGGGCATTCCTTACTCAACAAGGGCATCCAGTGGCATATCACAGTGAGACACTTTCAAACACAGTTCGGAAGTATCCCACTTATGACAAGGAGATGCATTCCATTATGCAGGTCTGCCGACAATAGAAGCATTACATTTTGGGGAAGGAAACGATCATCCACACAGACCACCAACTAGTGAAATTCATATAGACCCAAGGGAAATTGCAAAATGATCGCCATCGAAAGTTGTCCACATACCTGCAACAGTTCCATTTAAATATCAAGTATAAGAAGGGCAGCACCAATAATGTTTCAAATTGCCTCAGTCGACCACCGATCATGGCATTAACCACCATGATCAACTCTTGTGGGCACGAGACTTCTGATTGGCAACCTCTCTAAGAAAGCGACCCAGAATTCAACCACACATACCAGACACTCTTGGAGGGTCAACATGCTCTAGATTTTCACCTCCAGGATGCCCTATTATGCCACCTGGGTCACCTTTGTGTTCCTTCAAGCGAGCGTGCCAAGATGATTTGGGAAGCACACTATAGTCGGGTTTCTAGGCATTTCGGGGTCGAGAAAATGGTGGCAGTACTACAGAAGTATTTCTATTGGTCGAATCTTCAACAGGATGTCAGGAAGTACGTCAAATCATGCATTGCGTGCACCATTTCCAAACTGACCATCAAGAAGAAAGGCCTATATACCCCGCTGCCTACCCTTAGTCAACCTTGTGAATCCATTTCCATGGATTACATGTCGAGCCTTCCTTCTACTAAGCATGGAAACAACTGTGTTTTTGTGGTCGTCGATAGGTTCTCGAAGAAGGCCATTATGGCGGCCTGCAAGAAGAATATCACAGAAAAAGCCACTTTTAAACTCTTGTTTGAACGAGTGTGGGTACACTTTGGGATCCCACAGTATATCATCTCAAATCAGGACAGCAGGTTCCTCAGTACATTTTGGTCCAACCTCTGGTCGATGCTGGACACCAAACTCACTAAGTCCATAGCCTTCCATCCTCAAACTGATGGCCAGACAGAGGTTGTGAACAGGATGATCATACACATTATGCGCATGTACAACTTAAAGCATCCACACACATGGGATGAGAGCCTCCCCTATGTTCAGCACAGCTACAACCGGGCTCTCCACAGCTTGACTGGCCACAACCCTTTTCAAGTGGGCTTGGGATTTCAACCATTATGTCATATTGATGTGGCCATGCCATTTGAAGTTACTCATGCAGATTCGGCTCATGTCGAGTCCGAAACAGATAAGGAAAACAACTTCATTGAGCACATCCAATATATTCACCAGTAGGTCCACGACATTCTAGAGAAATCAAATGCCAAGTACAAGCAGCGACATGATCAAAATCGGGTGCCACACAAGTTTTAAGTGGGCAACAAAGTCTGGTTGCATTTGCAAAAGGAACGCCTTACCAGAGCCTATCGGAAACTCAGACCACTCTGATATGGTCCTTACACCATTACCAAGGTTATGAGAAACAATGCAATTGAGCTCAGCATTCTCCCATTCCTTGGCCTACACCCAGTGTTCAATGTGGACCACCTTCGGCCATACTTTCCACCAATACTAGGCACATCCGACATTGCAGAACAGCTCACACCCACAGAGTTAAATCCAGATTGCATGGAACAAGTTGCAACTGATTGAATCATGGACACACAGATAAAGCATACTCACCAGTAGAATATCCAACTGTATTGAATTATCAAAGCAGGCCAACTCCTTCACCAAGGCAAGTGGCTCACTGGGGACCAAGTGCAACAAAAGTTTCCTCATCTCATGGAGGAACTCAACGTAATGGGGACCATTGCTTCCTAAGCGAGGAGGAATGATCTAAGTGAATATTGGTGGCCACCCACCAAGTCCACTTGGACCCCCACCATTGTTTCTTTCAGCTTTTCAGTTTCCTTAATCATAGCATAGTTTACTATTTTTAGCAATTTTTCGGGTCCTCAACTTCCGGAGCCGTTTTGAGGCCCTAAACAACGTTTTTTGGGAAAACTGGGAGCAACATTGATGCATAGATCGATGTTTCTCCTCCCAAAGTTGTATTTCTCGGATAGATATTTCTAACGAGATATTGTGCATGTCAAATGGAGATCGTATGCTAAAGTTACAACCTCAAGAAATTGATGTACCAATTTACCCAAACCGAGCCCATAGTTTGGCATTTCATCTTCCAGGGTTAGATTTTTGGATGTTTAGGGTTTTCCATTTTTTCTATACAATAAATAGTCTTTCGAGCCTCATTGTAACACAGTGCAGAGGCATGTAGCCGCCACATCTCTTCTCAGTTAAGCTACCATTGCCCTAGTTGGTTTATTTCCATTTCTGTTTGTAAGCATATTTCAGTATTTTACAGTAATGAAATGAAGTATTATTTCCCGTGCATCTCTGTATTTATGGGTATCTCTGTAATTTGTTGTGTTCCTGTTTAAATCCGGATCATTCGGGTTAAACCCAAGCATGTGAATGGATTTATTGTCAATGGATGAGTGAGATATGTGGAGTGCGTGCATGGTTTCCTATATGTTTAATGCATCATTACCAATGTGATATGTGCCTACTAGCTATCTTTACTAGCTGAAAGTGTATCTACCAAGAAAAATATTAGCCTAATCTAAACTATAGTATGATGACCTTGGTGTGTATGCTTTGGGAATGTGTAACCAATGTAAGGCTAAGATTCAATTAACAAGATGATTTAGTTCAGCATGTTAATTTTGAATCTTCTTATCTGCACTAATGGAAACTTAACAAAAGTTACCTTGAAGGATATGACTTTTAACTGTGAATGTAGATTCATGAGTAATGTATGTGAATTAATTTGATGTGTTAAAATATGAATTGGGAATACATTCTTAATGAGTAAGAATGGGATTCCTATAATTCCTTTGACATGATTTTGTGTAGTTTGTGTTGACATGTGCATCAAATAACTTGAAATTACTCCAATACTAGGTTGTGGTATGACTTTCCTAATAAACAAGAGGCTTAAATGAATTGTGCATGAATGGTTGTGG
Organism: Pinus taeda; assembly: GCA_000404065.3. Taxonomy (NCBI): domain Eukaryota; kingdom Viridiplantae; phylum Streptophyta; class Pinopsida; order Pinales; family Pinaceae; genus Pinus; species Pinus taeda. The sequence goes on from APFE031711661.1 coordinate 70,987, forward strand.
AAGTTGTTTTAAGGAACACTTGAAGGTTATGTTTTCCTTAAGTTATGTATTTGTGTGGAATCCATACTAGCATATATCTATGAGCTAATGTATGGGTGTGGAATCCATACTAACATATATCTATGAGCTAAGTAATGAGGTAAAGTATGGGTGTGGAATCCATACTAACATATATTTATGAGCTAAGTAATTCTTCCGGTTAGAATGAGCAAAAATATTTTAATGGAATCTCATAGACATGATTAAGGATGATTGATTATGTGTAATTATGGTTAAATGGATATAGATTCATAACATGAATTTGCTTGGGATTTAAATCCATTATTTTATTTTTATTACAAAAGAAGATACTAAGATTGGTATATTGAACACCATTAGGTGGTTTAGAATGTTTGGAATAATTGATTTTGATATATGGAGTCAAGTGTGAACTAGGTATCTATCATCTAGTATTGTAATTCTTATGCATCTGTTGGATTTAGATAGAATTAAAATGATTTTCAAATGCTTAAAATGTAGAAAAAGATTATTGTGATAAGTTGATGAAATATCTTTTCTATTGGCATATGACGAATTAGGTCTAGGAAAGCCATAATAGTCTCTTTAATGATTTTATTAAGTAAATATTGGTTGAATTCTATTAAACCAAATTAATAGAGAAATTATGAGGATTGAACACATGAACTGCTCTAAACTATTGTTAGTTAGGCAATCAAGTCAAAATTCATATTGTTTATGAACTTGATGAGTTGCTTTCTTGGAATTTGATTAACTTGTAAATTGTTAAGAGAATAACATGTTTCGAAGATAAACATTTGCTATGGTGATAACTTTGTTTTATTTGAACTTAATGAAAAAGGTATGTGATTAATGAAAAACTTAGTTCAGTTCTTGTTTTACAAGAATATGTGCTTGTGATATTTTTTGAGGGAGAAATTGGAGAGTGAGATCACATTTTGATGAATTGGAAATTCTTGCATGATATAGAAAGCCTAAAATGACTGTATTATATGTGGAATGGAAGAGATTGAAGAATTTAGGAATTTTGTGTTTGGATGTATAGTTGTATGAGTAGTAAGTAGTCCTACAAAAGGTTTTAATCTTTTGAGAGGTAGTGAAAAAAAAAAAAAAACAAACAAACAAACAAACAAACAAAATAAAAAACAGAAACCTTAGCTTTAGGCTAGAAATGCCCTTGTGATAGTCTAAATCTTATTTAAAATCAACAAGATTCTTCATAGTTTGAGAAATGTATTATTTTCATAGATTGTTTTTGTGTATGTATTAATAGTAAGGAATAAGACATAAAACTAAATGAATTGATTAATTATTGAGTAGAAATCATGAGTGATTTTATAGTGAGAAAACAAGTTGACTTATAGTTATCAAGATAGATTCAATAATATAGATATTGTATTTGTATAATTACGAAAGTTGTTTTTTATTACAAGCCATTTTTGAAAAGATATATTTAATTATTTTTGGAATGAACATCTTCTAACCGAGTCATTCATAATTGATTCTCAAGTAAGAGAAGTGAATAATAATGAAGATTATGGGAATTCAATGAATGGTTTATAAAATAAAAGTGGGTCAATGAGGAATGTATGCAACCTTAAGTTAACAAAAAAAAAAAAAAAAAATTATGTCTTCAACCTCAAATTGTGATTTTTCCTAAAGAGTAAACATTTAGTAAAAATTGTAAGTAGATCTTAAAGATTTTGATTGCAAGTGTTCCTTATGGAATGGAAAAGGGAAAAGCTTAGTTTGAGAAGACATAAGTCAAGTGGGATGTAAGAGTGGGTTATATAAATGACATTGTTTTGTTGCATAGTTTCAATGGATATTGTAAGTGGATTATTTGATGCTTCTTGTATGCAATTTGATTGTGAGATGGGATGGACCATCATTGTTATTTATACAACTAATGTGGGAGTTTTTTGTGTGTTGGCAAGCTCAATTTTTCTATAAAACCTAAGAGAATGACACAGGAAAGATTATTGATTTTTTAATACAATAGATAAGGAAAAGACAATCATTTATAATGTGAGATCATTAGCAAATAATAGTATCTAGATATAATATGCTTGATTAGATTATTATTGTGATATATTATGTATAGTAGTGTATGTTAAAACCTATTTAGCATGGCATAACGTTACATGGTACTTGATTAAGAAGGGTATTTTTGGTCATCATGGACAGCCGGATTGGATTTTAGAAAGCTATATATATATATTATATAATATATATATATATATATATATATATATATATATATATATATATATATATAATAAGATATATATATATATATCCAACGACTATAATAAAACTTCGGGCCAAGTTTAATCCAAGAGGGGGAGTATGTAGTGTCCCACCTTGGCAAGGTTACTTTTGTGACACTTAAAGAGGGTGATTTTAATGTAATGATATAATATTATGCATGACAGATGTATGTACATGTTTATATGTTGTAGACCTAGTTTGAGTCACCTAGTTGCTATGTGCTTATGTTAACATCTATGGTTGTGTGTATCAGAACCGATTTTAGTTAAGTGAAATTATCGATGTTTTCTTTTTTGGTATCCTAGTTTGGACATAGATGGTGATCCAGGATTGAGACACATAAAACCATGGATGATCATGGTTATGTCGAACATATGGTTAATTATTATTTATGGATAATATATGATTTGTATGATTATATATTCATAATCTTGTGCTAAGCAGGATGTGACAAGAGACCTGATTATTTGCAAATAATGGTGCTCAAATTATAAATCACTATGGAAGCCATGATTCATTATTTTTATGATTATATATGCTTAATATTGTATTGATTAGGATGTAATTAGGGACGTGGTTATTTTCAAACAAGGATGTTCAAATTATAAATGGTTGTGAAAGTCATTTCTCCATAACCAAAATGATTGTAGAAGTCATGCACAATATTTGGTAAAATGTGAATAAGTTAAATATGAAATTCACTTGATTCCTTTGATCTATGAGATTGTGATGTGTGTGAGTCTTGGAACAAGGCCTTACCAATGAACCACCAGATGGGTATGAGCTCACAATCAGTACCATAAGGCAAAGCACGGAGTTTCAAAGTAAAGTAGATGATAAGCCATGGAAATTAGGGCGCGGAGTCCTAAATCCATGAAAGATAAAGACGTGGATCTATGGATCTATAATAAAATGATTAGGATGTGAAGTCCTAAATATTTAAAAGATCAAGGTGTGGAATCTTGGATCCTTAGAGTAGATCATGGCGCGGAGTCCTCAATCTACTAAGACACGGAGATGTATGCAATAGGGATGCAGAATCCTATTCTCTGGTAGAAAAATACCACTCATGGGCAGCGTAGGGATGAATTTCCTTAATAAAATATCATTTCTGACAATAATGGAGTGATTTTCTAAAAATAGAAAGTCATATCTAACATCTCAAGTATGACTTTCCAAAAATAGTAAATCACCTTCAATAAATGGGTAATCAAGTATAGTTGAAGGAAAATCACTTAAATTATCTTTAATCAATCCTAATAGTTCAATCTCGACTTAATCCTAAATATTATTAATATTATTAATAATTAGCTTTTATGAGACTATGATATTATTATTAAAAAGGAATTACAAGTTACCTTCATCTCCTCAATAACTTCACACCTCTCCTTGATGACTCTCATGGCTTTATGTAATTCTCTCTCTCTTCTAATAATACATTACACTCTCTTTTATGCACTCATCAAAGAATGGCATATTGCTCTTACACTCATTAAAGACGTCATAAAAGATTCATCTTACACTCTATTTAATGCATAAGTTACACTCTCCTTAAATAAGGCATGCATATCTCTCCTTAATTACATGAATTACACTCATCTATATGGAATACAAGGCATGCATATTACTCCTCCTTTATGACAACAATTTGTTGCTCCTCCTATATATATGTCTCATGTATTCTCAATTCGGGGAGGTGCATTGTAATACGAAGGGTTGGAGATACTCGAAGAGGATTGTGAGAGGGAGAGTAGCCAAAATTTGTTAAAATGAATATGAAATTCCTAAAATTAAATTACTTAGTATTTCTACCTGGTGGAGTTGTCCATGAGTGGTATTGAGAGGAAGTGAACTTATCTTCCTCAGCTTGCCTTATATATCTCTCTACTACTATATTTTGGTATTGCTTGGGAGCTATTACAACTTGGGGTTTCTAGGGGGAGAAGTTATCCCTAGATATGGTTGGGTGGAAAACCAGATGATTCATAATGAGTAGGTAAGGGCATTGAAGCTAGAGCATACTCTCATATTTTTCGAGTTATATAATTTCAGGTATATTTATAAATGCTCTTGAAATTTTGGTTTCTTATTATTTTAAAGTGCTGAGGTTTTAAATTTATTATTAATACTTTAAACTATTACCAAATTATGAATATTTATGAAATATTTAGAAATTTATTTTGAACTAACACACAATAAGTTAACAGTTTCATGACAGCTATGTATGAGAATTTACATGCAGGGAATTAAAAGAAGAATGTGTTTCCAAAGATTTCAAATTTTGCTTATAATGAAATTTTGTCCATAGCAAGTCATGTCTATTATCTAAAGCTAATATTATATTTTTTACAACATTTCATTTTTCCTTTTATAAATTTAGTACATGCTTATTTTTTCGTGTGAATTGGGTTGTTGGTTGAAATTTTAGATCTTTAAAAAAAAAACATTACACACTAAATGTTTGAAGAAACTCCTCAATGGATGTAGTTTATTGTATGTAAGTTTTTATTGTTTTTTTGTTGCAAATTAATTGACACAAATTATTAATGACTATAGCATTCATGGTTTTCATGTGTTTTCCAAATTGTAGTAGCCGTTGCAATAAGTTTGTCAACTTATGTAAAGGGAAGTAACTTTGCAAGTTGTAAAATGTTTGATTAATTACTTGTATCAAGAATTCATATAGTGAACACAAATTCATAAATCCAATAAACAACTCATAGTAGCATAATTTTGGGTTATCTTTCTTCATGTAGGGTTGTAGATGAAAGTTTGCATGTTACGTGTTTGATAAAAGTGGTAAATTAGATCCAAAGTTTTGTTGTTTTAAATAATTGAATCTCTCGGTGTTTTTATTGCGATTCAACTTAACATCATGGGTATTCGTACCTTATAGCCATGTAATCCCTGATTTCATTCCAAAAAAAATATTCTCAGAACCTTATTCGTAAATTTGAGCGACCTTTCAAATTGTTGCTGCCAACCGTTTTTGCGTGTTGTCAATTTTTTTTTGTTTTGTTTAAAATCCCTGCTTTAATATGCCATCAATGTAATTCAAGTTTATGAATTTTATGAGATAAATAGCTTGAAGAAGAATCTCAAATTCATCGCTGCCAATTGTTTGACAACATGTCTCAATGGTTGTAGATTGCACGCTTGCAAAGTGTTTGAAAAAATGCCTTAATGGTTGTAGATTGCATGCTTGCAAACTGTTTGTCAAAACGCATCAATGGTTGTAGATTCCATGTTTGCACAGTATTTGTTGAAATGCCTAAATGTTTGTAGATTTTGTGCATATAAATATTTAGAGTAAAAAACTTACTTACCGTATTTTTTATGTACTAGAAACTTATGAATAGATTATTTGTTGGATGTAGCTCCCTACATCCGCAAGTTTTTGGTATGAATGTGAAAATTAATTTAATAATTTGTTGAAGTGTGAATAAAGAATAGGATAGTTGTTACTTTTATTATCTAAAGCGTTCAAAAAAAAATGTTGGAAACAATTTTATAGTAACTATTTCCGTAGGATTTTTTTGCAAGTAAGCATAATAAGTTTTGTCGAAGTTGCATGTATTCGTGATTGCATTCTTGTGCTTCAGTGACTATAGAAAACAACCATTTGTGCCCAATTTATGCAGCTCCATTGTTTTGCTTGGCACTTTTTGAAGAATAACATGCTTCTACATTTGTAACAATAATTGTTATTGCTACAACATCCATTATATAATTCTCATGATTGCAACATTGCCTTAATAATTGGGATTGAGAAATTTTAATTGATGAATTTTGAAATGTTGTTGGGTCAATATATTTTGTGATTCAATTTCATAAACATATCATATTTATTAGATTTACTGATGAAGAGAGGCATATTATTCCCTCAATTACCTTCCTATAGATAGGTTAATACTCATACACTTATATGTGCTTTTTGTAAAAGAAATGTGATACTTTTGTGGTTATGATATCAAGGGTCAATAAATGAAGCTTATTTAGCATAATCTAGGAAATCAAATAGGTTGATCTAGTTTAATGTTCACACATGGCATTATGGTGGAATTTATTTCCACTCTTACTTAGAGCTCATGTATAAGTATGAAAAGAGCACAAGATATCATATTTTTAACTTAAGAGGAGAAGTGTCTTTTGGAATTGGTTTTAAGGGAAAGTTATCTTTGGATTCTTATGTTATGTTCTTACATTGAAATAGTTGAAGGAACATGATTACATGATAACTAAGTTAGTCATATTATGAGCTAAAAAAAAAAAAATTAGTATTCAATGTGACCTTTACTTCTTTATACAATTGATGGTTGGTAAGGTGGGACCTTAAAAAAACCCCAATGCATGCTTGCATCAATCTGATGAATAAAAATGCATTAGAATTTCTTTTCTCAATTGAGCAGAACCTGTTATTGAATAACCTATCTCTCTGCTCACTAAGGAGCTCTAACCCAGACTTAGTCAATTTCTGTCCCTGTCTCTGTTTGAGCACCTCTTTCCTTGTGCAATTCCCTGAGAAATTAGGCCCCTATTATTTAGGAATTTCTCCAAAATGGATTGCACTATTCCCAAGGTTGATCATCTGACTGCATGTAACACTTGTACACTCAATACTAGTCTACAACTGATGTTACATTGTCTTAGAATCTCCACCACAGCTGGGGAACTCAAATTCTCTACATGCACTAGCTATTTTGGATTGATTGATCAGTTAACTAGATGATCACTAAGGTTAACTGATGTCCCACTACACAACCAACCTTCCATTAATTCCTTCAACAGTTGGAACTAGTTTAACTAAAAACAACTTGATATAATTGACTTTGATTGCTACAAATTAGCAATCAAACGTGCTTAACAGAACTCTAACTCCTCCAACTCGAATTTACTGAGTAAACTAGGTGACACAAGCCATGTCACACAAGTTAACTGCATCCAAGTTTTCTTTTGATCTTGAAATTTGAATTTTCTTAATTTAATCAAGGAAAAATCAAATTGAGAATTTCTTGTTGCATTCTTCAACACTCTCTCTCAGCAAGAAAGGGATTATCTACCACCCCTATCCTACACCTGTGGAACTCGAACTTCCCTCATGACAAGGCCTTTGTCAAAATTTCAGCATCTTGTTCCTCTGTTGGAATGTGTTGTAGCAACATTATTCGCTCTGCACACAGTCATGTAAATGGTGATACCAGATATCTATATGCTTGGATCGATCGTGAAATACAACTCTGATTATCGCAGTAGATCACAGTCTGATTCATCATCTGACCAAACAACCCAGCAAGTATCTTTCTCATCTAGATCACCTCACATATTGCTTGACTTGTAGCCATGTATTCTGCTTCTATCGAGCTGAGTGCCACATATCTTTGCTTCCTATTGTACCAAGAAACTGCTGCAGACCAAACATTGAAAATTCCACCTAATGTACTCTTTTAGTATGATGGACTCCCCGCCTAATTTGAATCTATGAAGCCACACAACTTCACTCCCTCTGTCTATATGTACCATAGTCCAAATTGGGTAATGTCTCTGAGGTACCATAGAACAGGCTTAGTTGTCTTCCAAAATAATTTGGTGGGTCTAACCATAGCTTGGCTTAGCTGGTTGACTGCATAGCACATATTTGGTCGTGTGTTCACAAGATACATTAGTGAACCCACTAGTTGTTCATAAAAGGTAGCAACCACTTCCTCACCTGAAGTGGTATCCTCCTTCCTCTAGTTAGTCGCTAGAGGTGTTTCCATGGTTTTGCAACTCTCCATGTGGAATCTCTATAGTATGTCATTTGCATACTTTCCTTGAGAGAAAAACAGTTCCCCATCGCCTATCCATACTTCCAACACAAGGAAGTAGTGCATGAGACCCTTCTCCTTAATTTCAAATTCTCTTGCAAGGTCCTCTTTGTAAAATATGATCAACTGCTCATCACCAGTTAAAATCAAATCATTAACATATAAGACAATACTGAGCAATTTACCTTCTACCAAGATGATAGAGATTTGCATCTGCTTCACTTTTGGTGAATCCCAAACCGTTGAGATAGTTATTGATCGTGGTGTACCAAGCACGGGGTTCTTGTTTGATACCGTACAATGCTTGCTTGAGTCTGCACACATGAGACTCCCGATCAAATGCCTCAAAACCTTCGGTCGCTCAATTTGCACCTCCTCCTCAATAACTCCATTGAGAAATGTTGTCTTTACATCCATTTGGTCAATATTCCACCCCATCTGTTCAACCAAAGCAAGAATTGATCTAATGGATGAATAGCTTTCTACAAGAGCAAAGGTCTCCTCATAGGCAATTCCTTCAACTTGCGAGTACCCCTTGGCCACAATTTGTTTGTTGCCTGCTTAACCTTGAAGATCCATCTCGAACCAACAATTGATTTATATGTTGGTCTTGGGACCACTTCCCAAACATTTTTCTTTACAGTGGATTTGTATTCCTCCACCATTGCACCAACCCATATAGGTTTATTCACTTCTTCCTCGAAAGAGGATGGCTCAATCTCTACAATCTCAGTTATTAGAGCCATGTAACCAGTGTACCAATCAGGTGACCTTCTCTTCCTACACTGATTTGAAGGATCCCCCACATTCTCCCTCACATCATGCACAAGTCTATCAAATTCCCCGGTCCTTTTCCCGCCTTCTCTGGATGGTTCTGCTTGAGTGGATGTCTCCACTCTTTGCTTCTCTACTTGTGGTTGCTCCACAACTTCCTGAGGTTCCTCCTTTTGAGCTAAAAGCTCCTCTTCTGTTGGGATCTGAAGCTCCCTCTCAGGAGAGCACCACTTCACTTTCTCCTCATCGAATTTTACATCCCTTCGCACAACTGTCATTCTTAGGGATGGCAAGTACACACGGTAGGTGTGGGTAGTTTCTGTGTAACCCACAAATACCCCCAATTTTGTTGTCAGTTCAGGCTTCTTCCTTGATTCTTTGGAGACATTGAAATAAATAAAGGCTCCAAAAATCACGAAGTACGACACATCCAACTTTCTCCCTGAGAAAGCTTCCTCCAGTGTAATCATGCCCAGAATCCGATGACTCAGATTCTGCAAATAGATTGTTGTGTTGCATGTTTCAGCCCACAAATACATAGAACAATGTAAACTTTGAAATGGGAACTATAAACTTAAAACGGGAACTCTAGCCAAAAAACCCCAAAAAAACATGAAAAAACAATGCTAAAAATGAAAAGTGTGTATACTGGAACGATGCTTTTTTTAGGGTTAATTTTCAACATATTTAAAAAATGACAGTAAAACCAATTCTTTTTGTGCAAAAAACAATTGTTTTTTAGGAAAAAACCCACTAATGTTTTTGGTAGAATAAAATTTCTCTTTCTCAAGTATAGTTTCAACATTTTTTAGTAATAACGATAAAAATAAAATAATGGGATCTGAAACACATTAAAATTCCATCAGTTTTCATGCATGTTGTTAAACATATAATAACATGACACTAAAGATCGCTAAAATTCTAATTGTTTTCAACCATAACATTAAAGATACAAAAAAATATGGAAAATTTTCAACCATAGAATTAAAAAACTCTAACTTTTTAACACATTTAAACCATGACATTATGAACAAATTACATCACTAAATTAATCAAAATGTCAATACTTTTAGATTGAATGAAACATAAATTATATCTCTAAGTGGTTGTTGCATTGTAGATATTCTAAACAATAAAAATCATCATAATTAAAGCATATAATCCAATAAACATAACAATGACTCATAACTTCATTTAACACCATACGAAAATCGAAATTTGTATTTCAAGATACGATGCAAACATCAGTTATATAAACTTCCTTAGACAACTATTCAAAATCACTCATATTTTCTTACACAACATCATAATTCACATTTTCAGATGAATGATTGGATGCAGATGAAGATGTTCCATGTTCTTCTCTTTTATCAACTAGTGCCCCATCTGAGTCCACATGCATGCCCACCATGTCAGGGTTCAAAATTATTTTGGATCTACGACTGGTCTCTTTTTTTGTGTAAGTCAGATGCATGTATTATAGTACAAAAATATATTACAAAAAATATGCCATTGCAGATCGAGGTCTGATAAAACCAGAGGGCCCGGCACAAAACTCAGACCCTAAACAGAGCTACCTAAAACCGCTGACCGCACACCTCGCAGGGTGGCCACGCAGAGAACTGCAACGTAAAACAGAGACCCCTACTAACCCGTGGACTGTAAACAGAAACACATTGACAAAAGATTAGAACCAGCTGCTATCAAGTGCAGCAAAGAAGAGAAAAACAAATTCCTGTTACTGCGGAGGATGACCAAACCTACTAAGAGTATCCAGACCTTGCTCCATGACGTGCTTGTCAACCCGAGCCAGCAAGGAGTGATAGTTCTGAACTTCCTTCGGGGGCGCCGGTTGCTGATCCGCCTGGTGCAGAGGATCTGGACTGATAATTTGCCTAAGTAGTCTAATGAGAAGGGTCAGCTTTTTATTAACCGATTCCGCCACATCATGCACGGCAGAGATTTTGGCATCAAGACTCTTGTAGATCTCTAACATGTTGTTCATTTGCTCGTTAGAGATGGGGACTTCCCGCCTAGAGTGTTGTTGCGCTTCCTCCATGGATTCTAAAGCCTTGGCAAGCAAGGTTTTGACCTTCCAGATTTCCGCCTGCGTTCTAACGAACTGTGTGGCCCGTTTGGACGCTGTGCCCGGATCAAGTAGCCATTTAACCTCCTCGGCTATGTCGTCCTCAGTACGCTAAGCTTCTTCCTTCTTGACCATATCTTCCATCTCCTCGATTTTGCGCTTGTTCCTCGCTGTGGTGCGAGTCTCATACATATTTTTCGCCGTCTGGAGCTCCTTGTTTTCCGTAATGCTTCTGCAGCTGTTCGCTTTCATGGTGCCCTATCTGTTCTGATCCTGTAGGCAGAGACGCTTCACAGAGATCTGGTGTCGCAGAGATATGCCCGAAGGAATTGCAGTGAAGCTGGTTCCTGGGTTAGTTGATTTATAGTCAATCTTCATTCGTTTTCCCATGTTGCCCGCGTTCAGACGAGGTGAGGAGGTCGTCCTGTCACCATAACTTCCCGGGATGGCCGAGAATCCCGAGGGATGTCTCCAGATCCGGAAATGAATGTTGCTGTTATTCCCTTGCGTACATACCTGCCAAGTGTCCCTTCCTCTTGGTATACGGCGGCGATCCGCTCTGCACCCTTCCCTGTCATAAAACCTTTATGTTTTCGCCTGTTTTTGCCATAATTGCCTCTGCTGCGCATGTCCTTTCGTCTAGCGCCAACAATCCCAACTTCTTTTCTTACCGGTCCACTGCGTCATGCTTTACCTTTGGCGCCCGTCTTCGCCGGTTAAGCCCGGTTAGCATTGTCTAGGTCCTGTGTGGCCAGCGGTATTCACCTTTCTTTGAGGCCCGAACAGTCCACCTGGCGCCAACAGCTGTCCCAAATCTCGTCTGGATTGTCCAAGCCATAGTTTGCCAAGTAGTCCGCCAGCCCATTAGCCTTGCGTCTGACCGCTTGGAAAACTAAGTCGTTCATTCCGACCATCAGTTCTGCAATATTCTCCGTCACCTTGGCGAGTCTCCAGTGTTTCGTAACCCGACTTACCTTGGTGCCTGCATAGATCTTATTTTCCACTGAGATTACCAGAGACGAATCCCCTTCCACAATCACTTTGCTAGACTGCAAATTCTTCAGAATCCTAAGCCCGTGCTTGAGCGCCGCAAACTCCATTTCGTTGTTCGTGCTTTCTCTCAGCTCTCTGCAGTATATATGAATAATTTCGCCATCCTGATTCCTTATGACTCCTCCAATACCTGCTGTTCCGGGGTTCCCCCTAGACGCACCATCAAAATTGAGCTTCAGACTTCCCTCCGGCGGACAGTTCCACTGGGTGGCTTCCACTTTGGTAGTTGTTGGCGTCCCGGCGAAGTGCTGCTGTGGTTCGCTTCCAAACGAAATCGTTTGAGGATGCGTAAGTCTCGATCTGATATCTTCTCTGTAGGATCCACTTTACATTTTGTTTGAATAAGCTGTTGAATGTTGGTTAAAATCATTTCTTTAGAGTGCTCTGTATTTTTTTGTTCATCCTGGAAGATTCGTCTGTTGCGCTCTTTCCAGATTGTCCATAGAAGGAAGCCTGGCGTGGTTTTCCATATACTGTTAACCCTTTGGTTATTGGAAAAGTTGTTTTGCCAATTGAGGATGGTATTATGGATGGACCCTCTGTCTCTGTTGGAATCACTTAAAATTTCCTCCACCCAGTTCCATAGATGATTTGCCCATTCACATGAGTTGAATAAGTGATTTATTGTCTCTTCTTCAGCTAAGCACATTGGGCATCTTGAAGGTCCACTGAAACCTTTTCTTCATAAATTATCCCAGGTTAAGGTTCTGTTTCGCATCATAAGCCAAAGGAAAGTCTTGATTTTTGGCCAAAATAAGTTGTCCCAGACCTTATTGTTCCATGGTACTGCCTCCTCCTGCTCAGCTTTATCCATTATTTCCCTTGCTTCTTTTAATGAGAAGTTTCCGCTACCTATCCAACCCCATCTAAGCTTGTCTGCTTCTTCTGTTATTCGTATCTTTCTTTTTTTCATTTTGTCATTAATTTGTTGTGTGCTTTCATTTCTTTCGTCATGGTTGTCGCTGATGAGACTAATCCATTCCCTCCATATGGGGTCCCTGTTGTCCCGATTCCAGTAGTGGTGGACTTGGTGCTTGCCCTCATTTTGGTTGGAGATTTTGAGCGACGATATTTCAGGGGTTTCCAGTTTTGGGAGTTGCTGCCATGCATCCTCCCAAAACAGGGTTATCCTACCATTGTGGATTTCCCAGAAGCAATTCTCCTGTACTATGCTTCGGTTATTGCGCGCAAGGTTCCAAATGGGTGAGCCTTCCGGGACCTCTTGCAGTCTGATCATGTCCTGATTATTGCAATTGGGAGTGTACTTTTCTTTCCAATATCTAGCCCACGGCAGATTGGGCTCTTTTATCCATCTCCACCATAGTTTAGCGCCACAGGTTCTGTTGACAATTAATGGGTCTACGAGATTTAGACCCCCCATGGATTTCTGCTTGCATAGCTTATTCCAAGCTACCAAAGCCCATTTTTTCTTATCCCCATTACCGTTCCAAAGGAAGGATCTCTGAATGTTCCTTATTTGCTGAAGAATTCCCTTGGGAGCTGGTAGCATAGACAATAGGTACTGTGGTATGGCCTGTAACACTGTCTTAGTTAAAACTAAATGGCCAGCAAAGTTTAAAGCCCTGTATGTCCAGTGTTTGCATTTCTTCTCCATGCTGGCTAGCACCTTCTCCAAGTGTGTTTTCTGCCAAGGTTTGAGAGTGAGGGGAGCCCCTAGATACCTCGATGGTAGATTGCCTATCCTAAAACCAAGAAGCTGAGATAGATGAGCCTGAATAGCTGGATGAGTATGGAAAAAGAAGATCGTTGATTTGGAGAAATTTATTTCCCTTCCCGAGGCTTTACTAAAAAGATCTAAGATATGCCTGAAAGCCATGGCCTCTTTGACTATTGGGATTCCATGTAACATGGTATCGTCCACGAACTGTTGATGCGTGGTGGCCGGTAGAGTTCTTATCGGTTGAAGGCCCTTAATGACTCCATCAGCTCTCTTCTTGGCTATAATTCTATTAAGACCTTCCATAAGAATGACAAACAGGAATGGGGACAGAGGATCTCCCTGCCTTATTCCCCGCGATGGTGAGAAAGGTTCAGAGGGTGCTCCACTAACAAGGATGGAGAATCTTGAGGATTTGATGAGGGCTAAAACCCAGCTTATCCATTGCCTGCAAAAACCAAAAGCTTCCAGTATGGCTTCTAGGTACCTCCAGCTTACCTTATCATATGCCTTAGAGAGATCAAGCTGCATCAGCATTCCTGTTTCTTTCCTTGAGTGTAGAGTGTGGATCATCTCCTAGGCCAGGAGGATATTGTCTAATATCTGCCTTCCCTCTACATAGCCCGATTGTTCTTCAGATATGATGCCCGGAAGAATCGGCTTTAATATGTTGGCTATGACTTTTGATATTATTTTGTAAATGACATTGCATAGGGCTATAGGTCTGAATTTTTCAGGGGTATTGGCTTCCTCTCCCTTAGGTATGAGCGCTATAAAGGTTGAATTGATGGATTTTAGGATTGATCTTGATATTCTGGAGTCCTCAACCACATCCCACACTTCCTGCTTTATGATATGCCAACATTCCTTGTAAAAGTTGATGGTGAAACCATCAGGTCCTGGAGCTTTGTCGTTTGGCATACTATTAACCGCTTCCTCCACTTCTCCCAGTGTAATCTCCCTACAGAGGGCCCAGTTTTGATCAGAGTTGATAGATTTGGGTATGGCTTTTAGCAGTTCCTTGATGGCTTCCTCTCTGTCTAAGTGCGGTTCCTGAGCTATGGAATTGAAGTGTTCCCGGAGCCGAGCTGATATGTCGTGGTGATTCTTCAGTGGTTCCCCTTATTTATTCTTTATTTCCAGAATTTTGTTAGCACTCCTGTAGTCTAGAGATGATCTATGGAAAAATTTAGTGTTCTGCTCCCCTTCTTTTAACCATTGGATTCTTGATTTTTGTTTCCATAGGGCTTCTTCTTGTTTGCATCAATCGTGCCATTGATGAGTTAGACTTCTCTCCTGCTCGGCATATTCCTCATTGTTGTGCCCAGAAGCCCAATCCTTGTGAATTTGTTCCAACTTTTCTTCTATCTGGGTTTTCTCCTTAAAGATGTCCCCAAATACTGTTCTGTTCCACTCCTTTATTTTTTCTTTGATGATTCTTAACTTCTTCTGTAGGTTAAACATTTTGGAGCCATTACCTTCTAGGGGTTCGGACCACCATTTTTCCACTAGCTCGCTGAAGTTGGGGTGATCCAGCCAAAATTTTTCAAATCGGAATGGTTTGTTCCTCGGAGTGCTCTGCACCACAACTGTCAGTGAAATTGGCCAGTGATCCGAGCCTCCAGTTGGGAGGATATCTGATTCAACAGTGATGCCATCCAATATAATATTCTCAGAGATCAAGAATCGATCCAAGTGGGAGGCAATCAATATTTCTCCCCCTCGTCTGTTGTTCCAAGTGAAGTTGCCACTCTTGGGGAGAATATCTACTAATTTCACATTATCAATGAAGCTAGTAAAAGCCTCTGAATCTTTGTTTAGTTTTCTTAGACCCCCTTTCTTCTCTAGAAGGGTGGTTATCATATTGAAATCTCTCCCTATAATGCATTTGGATCTTGGATATCTAGCAATTAGTTTATTTAAGGAATTTAAGAAACTTATTTTGTCCTCTGTTCTTGGTGGCCCATATACATTAACACATAAGAAAGATTCAGAGTTACATGTGATTTGAGCTTCCACAACAATGAAATGTTTTTTCGCTTCGGCTGAGATCATCTGAATATCTCTTGTATTCCATAGCGTTGCTAGGTCGCCTTCTCGACCTTGACTTTCTACTTCTAGATAATCTATATTCCTTCTGATCTTCTTTTTTATCTTAGCCATGCTGGAGCTGCTGCATTTAGTTTCTTGAATGAACATGATCTCCGAATTAAACTTTTGAAATTTACGCTTCAGAACTCTCTGTTTTGCTTGGTTGTTCAGCCCTCTGGCATTCCAAGATATAACCTTCATGATTAACTTACGGTTTTAATGGTAGGAGGAGAAGGCACTAAGTGCCTTCATCTTCTCTGAGTTGATCATTATCATGCCTAGCTCCTGCAGAGCCTCACCATTTGTCCTTATGCCTCGTCTTTTCTTTTGTTTGGTGCTAGATGAGTTCCATGTAAGACTTTTGGAGTGGTTACCACTCCCTTTTGCTACACCTAGCTTCCTATTCTGCTTTTCTAATTCTACCTTCTGCCTGGCTATGAACAGATCATTTATCTTCCTGATTTCTTCCTCCGGTGCGTTTTCTATGCCTTGCGTTTTCCATTTCTCAACTATGCCTGGTAGATTCATTCCTTCCCTGGCTAGCACCTCCTCCAGCTCGAGATCATCACTCCCTCCATCGTTGGTGAGCATGTTTGTGTCCTCCTCCTGCTCTTCTGGTCTTTCCTGCATTTGGACTTCACTAATGTTCTTGTTCCCTTCCTCTACAAACCTGGTTTGTACTTCCCTTTCCTTATGCTCCTTATCTGTTGCCTGGGTTCTAAGTCCATCCTCGGAGTCTGATTCTAGATCTAAGATCTCAAAAGTATTGTTGTAGTTGGTTCTACCTGTTCCCGCCTTGTTTATTCGTCTTCTATTGCCTCTCCGTCTTGACTTTGGTGTAATGAAGTTATCTTTGGCCTTATTCCCCTGCTCTATTTTAGTGTCTTCATCCTTCTTGTTCATTGGGTATTCCTTGATTAGGTGTCTGTGTTCGTGACATTTGCGACATCGAAATGGGATCTGCTCATAGTCTATTGCCTGAAAGTAGTCTTCATCTCTGTATTCAAGCCATAACCCTTCATGAGTGCTCCCGAGACATCCATTTCAACACATATTCTTGCGCATGAGGTGTATTTCTTTTGCAGGGTTGCTTCAGAGGCTTTGATGAAAGTGCCCAGCCGATATCCAATTTGCTTGAGAGCATTTGAACCCCAATAATCTATTGGGAGAGAGAATAATCTAATCCAAACTGGAACTTGAGTAAATGATTCTTTTTCTGGGGTAAAGTTTGCCTTCCATGGTTGCATGTACAGTCCAGCCGAGGCCATGAAATATGGGCCTCCATCAAAAATCATGTCCTTATCTTCCAGGTTGGTAAAAACCACAGTGAAGAAACCTTTAGCTCCCAGGTGTAATCTGACATCCCCTTTGGGCTTCCATTGCTGCCTAATCCATTGACGTAGGGCCTTTTCCTTTGGCCACATGCCCATAAATTTGCAGATGACTGTGTGTTCAGTCATATGCTCTCGGTAGGCTTGTATCTCCGGATCCGTGATGACAACCCTTAGGTTATCAGTTTTTATTGGTTTGCAGATCCCGTTCGTTGGGGGGTGCTTCTTGTGGCTTGAGCTTGTGTCCCCTGTCGTTCCTTTGTTCTCCCGCCGATTGTCTGCGTTCTCCCGCTCTTCTTCTACCTGTTTTCCTTTATTATCTATCATTTTTTGTCCTGTTGTGGCTTTGTTTTCAGTGTTTCCCGGCCTGTCATCTTCTGCTCCTCTGACTTCTGTATTGTTGTCTTGATCATTGCCTTCTGCTTGTTTTTTCTTCTTGTTTGTTCCGCCAGGCTGCTTGAAGCCATCATATCCCGTGATTTTGACTCCTTCGCTTACGTTCTTCCTCTTCTTTTGCATGATTATTTGTTTAAACGAAGGGGTCCCCATGGACCCCTCTACCTCCATCAGGGCGGTCAGCTCTTGACCCTTTCTGAACAGAGCTGCAAATCGGGGTCTGTGCGCTGCCAGGTCTGAAGTGATTTCAATTTCTCAGAGAACTAGGGTTTTTTTGATCTACGACTAGTTTCAACAGACTCCCATCTCAACATTATTTCTTCTGGTAACAACCTCTTCAAAATCTCTAACGTCTTGAAGCGAAGAGTTCCTCCCTTTGTTAAATTTAAGTCATAAACAAGTATGTCAACATCCTCCAATATTAAGGGGTCTGTGCGGAGATGATTTATATTTGTACCCTTTCTTTTTCTCTTTCCGCTAATTTTTTTATCAACTACCATCTTTGGCTTGTACACATCATTGGATGAGGGTGTATTTGTGGCATACCAATGTACTTCAACACCTGCAACATCTTCATTTTATGTAATGACCTTTATAACCTTAGCAACCCAGAATGGATAGCCATTGGGATCTCCATCTGTTAACATTGCGATCATGCAACCCTCCTTAATATCATGCACTAAACCCCTGTAAAGCTCTTTCATGGCTTCATGTTGTGCACGAGATCTTCTGGAACCAAAATACATTTCTCTTTCCTCTCCTGTGAAGAATTAATAATACCTTGAGATTGTTGTTGTTCAACAATGTTCTTTCTTCATGTTCATTTGACACATTTTGTGGCCAAATAAATGGAGTTTTCAAAGGTATATCTTCATTTGTTGTTCTTGAAATGATATCACTTTGATTATTAAAAAAAAACTCTCTCCAAACTGAATCAACAATATCAAAGTACTCATATGTATATCTAATACATTTTTTAATTTCTTCCAAGCAACCAGAAGAGTTTATATCTCTATTCTGCCTATGTGCATTATGAACTTCAGCAACTGATTGTAATAATAATATATTTGACGCAAATAGTGGATGATCTAAAATGAACTTCAAAAATGCTAAACCTAATGATG
The DNA here is from genome assembly GCA_000404065.3 of Pinus taeda. Lineage (NCBI taxonomy): Eukaryota > Viridiplantae > Streptophyta > Pinopsida > Pinales > Pinaceae > Pinus > Pinus taeda. Next base: position 89,613 of record APFE031711661.1, read on the forward strand.
GTTCCCATTCTGCAGTAGTTGAATATTTCTTGCCCCATATTAGTGTTTTCCCATCAATTTTTTTGATACGAAATTGATGTTGGAAGCTAATGTCATTAAGTTGTTCAATGCATTTTTCCTCACCGTGCAATCCCAGAATAAACCTTCGCATGTCAACAATTTCTTTCAACACATCAAAAATAGGCTCTGGTGTGTATGATTTCTTAATATATTCAATTAATGATGGCAAGCTCCCAACTCCCTTCCTCCTCAACATGACTGAAAAACGACTGAACATCTGACCAATATGGTCATTAGTGTGCCCAATAAGAAGGAAACCAACCTTTACCTTCTGAAAAATTCTCAATTCAACAAGCATGTTTAGATATACAAAAACAATCTGATTTTTGTTTTCAAGACAAGTGTTGTCCAATTGTAGATACAAAACTTTAGGAAGATTACCAGACCAATGAGAAAGCACATCATGAATTATGGTTATTGTCATATTTGCATCATTATAAATATTTGGAGCTGTGAAGTATACACTTGGCAACATTTTCCCGTTGAAGACTATAAAACCGAGCAGCACATGTACTGCACATCCCCATTCTTGTCTTCTTAGGAATACGGACATTGTTGAATTCTTTCTTCCATATCTTCACAAAATATTGATATGTAATAAATTGACCATTTCCTTCAGCACCTTCTACATATTCTTTGTATAAGTTGTAGATTTTTCGTCTTGAGAAATTATCTGGAATATGTATTGCCTCTCTATTTGGGATAGACTATGTGCTTTGAAAAAAAGTCTTTCATCCATGACACTGCAATATTTGATAATGTCCCAAACTGTCGTTTATGACATACTTTTGAGTGGGATCATTTTCCAAATTTGCTTAGATTCTTGATAGACGAAAATTACCCATTAAATGAAACATTTTGAAAACCTTTCTATAGATACATAAAGACCCAATATGATAATCCTAACCAGATAATGTAGATTGCATGCACCTCACTAAATATGATTTTTGCATGCTTTTATTCATTGACAAATATATCTTCCTTTTCTCCAATGCAAATTTGAAATCCATATGTTTCAAACAATATTTTTAACAACATTCACTTGAAATGAGAGCACTGATAAAACTTCTTCTCGTCAGATATTCTGCTCTACCCCTTGTATAACTAGAACATCTCGAATAGATATGAAAAGGTTTGCTCCTATTCCTCGATACAATATTTGTTGGCAACATCTCCATCATTAGATCATCATCTGTATAAGCATTTTCATCATCATTATGAGGAATATTATCCTCACTATGCTCATTTGTGCTTTTGAAATATTGACTTGGAGGATATTCTTCATCTTTCCCTTCTTCAATGCTACCCTCATACTCTTAGAATTATGACTAAATGGAAATATGACTCAATGATTATTGGATATTCTTCATCATGTGCATTGCCAGTGATGTTCTCATAGTCCATAGGATTAAGACTACGTGGAAAATGTGACTCTTTACTTACTGAAAATTGTTCATCCTGTCCTTTGTTACTGCTTCTCTCATAGTCCTTAGGACTAGGACTAAGTGTTTCATCTCGCCCTTCGTCACAACTGCTCTCATAGTCCTTAGGATTAAGACTAGGTGGAAAATGTGACTCTTGATTTATTGGAAATTCTTCATCATGACCTTCATCACTACTGCTCTCATAATTCATAGGATTAGGACTAATTGGAAACTGTGACTTTCTATTCATTTGAAATTCTTCATCGTTGTTGCTCTCATAGTCCATAGGATTAGGACTAACTGGAAAATCCGACTCTTTATTTATTTGAAATTATTCATTATTCTCTTCATCATTGCTACTCTCATAGTCTATAGGATTAGGACTAAGTGGACACTGTGACTCTATTCATTTGAAATTCTTCATCGTGTTCTTCATCGCTATTGCTCTCATAGTCCATACGATTAGGACAAAGTGGACATTGTGACTCTATTCATTTGAAATTCTTCTCATGCTCTTCATCACTGCTGCTCTCATAGTCCATAGGATTAGGACTAAGTGGAAACCACGACTCTTTATTTATTTGAAATCTTCATCACTATCGCTCTCATAGTCCATAGGATTATGACTAAGTGGAAACCGTGCCTCTTTAACTATTTGAAATTATTCATCCTACCCTTCATCAGTGTTGCTCTCATAGTCTTTACGATTAGGACTAAGTGGAAGATTTGACTCTCTATTCATAGTGGAAGAATTTCCGTTATATTTATCAATATGAATAGAGTTGTTACACGATGAAAATGTTGATGCTTTACAAAGCGAAACTTCACTATCAGAAGAATCTAGTGTTTCAAACAGAAGAGGTTGAATGATACAAATGCACTCTCTCCTAATGATAATATCTAGCTTAAAGAATGAAAATTTCCCTTCAAAGTTTCCCTCTAAAAATATTTGCTGGAAATTTTCCCTCCAAAAATTTTGTTTCATGTATTTTCCTCCATAATTTTCTTCTACAATTTATTGAAAATTATTAACTAAAATTTGCTTATGAAATTAATCTTTTAAACTAAAACTTTAAATCAAAATTGTAAATTAAATCTTTTACCTAAATTAATTTTTTACTTGAACTATATAGCATTTACCAGACAATTGAATGTTTCTTTTAATTTTTATTATATCTTCTATCACACATTTAAAATAAATTGTTATATCGTCATAACACAATTTATATCTTCAGTGTTTATAAAAAAAAATTAATTCCGCATTCACCATGCGGTAAAACAATTCCGTAATGTTCTCTTTATCATAATTTACTATATCGCCATAACAAGATTTATATGTTAAGGTTTTCAGAAAAACAAATTAATTCCACATTCACATTGCCGTAAAACAATTCTGTAATTTTCGGTATATTATAAATTTCATTATCAGTGTTCCTCACATCACATCAAGGATTTTCAAGGTTTGTTAAAAGCCTTGGAGTGATTTTGTGGAGCAGCTACATTATTATAGACAACATATTCAACGGAAGATTATTACATTTGAAATGTTAGTTTCCCTTTTGTTGTGTGCAAGTTTTAAAATTCAATAGGTTTACTAGTAGTTATGTGTCAGTTGAGTTGTTATCTTCGTGTAAAATATTAAACCAAAAACATATTCCAATAAAATAATATTATATTTTCTATTATTGAAATTTACATTTTCTTAGAAATTAAAAATTTAGATGAGCCAAGCTTACCCAACAGCCCCCTGGTAGGCAGAAGGCCACTACGTCCGTAGTGGGCGTGGTGGGCCTGGTCATGCCCGCCGGCGGCACCCACCCCCGCGGCCCAGCCCACCAAGGGTGAGGGCCAATTCTTAGAATCGAGCCTCCACCCCCGCAACCCAACGAGCCGCGGGGATGGAGCCCTAATTCTGCCCATTGGGTCGTGGGGGTGGAGCAGGAAAGGGCTATTGGGGTGAGGCGGGAGAGGGCTGCAATAGCCCCCTCTCGCCTCACCCCCGAAGCCCAACGATTCGGTGGTGGGTCGCGGGGGTGGTGGAGGCCTGATTCTCATAATCAGGCCTCCACCCCCATGGGCCCAACGAGCCGCGAGGGTGGGGTAGGAAGCGGCTGCATTTTTTAATTTTTAATTTTTTTTAAAAGTTATGTTTTACAAAATTATTTATGATTTATGATTATTTATCGTTTTTAGATTTTGTTTCGTTTTATTTGTTTATTTAAGCTATTGTTTTTTTTTGTAATTTATTAATTTAGGTGTATATTTTTTGCGTGAAAATGGCATCAAATAAGATTTATGTAAATCTTTTTGGACCAAAGACTACAAAAATTAAAGGTAGATCCTCAAAAAACATTGTTGAACGAACCAAACTTGAGCTAATAACTACAAATCTATCAAGTGCTTCAAACGATAAGAAGACAATTTCATACTAGAAGAAATCAAAAGAAGTGAAGCTTACAGAAAATGTATGGTATGTGAAAGATAAAAAGACGAACAACCGTTGCAAATATATCTATCTGTTGATATCCCTAACGATAGTGGACTTTATGAAGTGCTATGAAAATTCATAAACATATGTTTGATACCGACACTGAAATTGTTTATGTACTTACAAAACCGCCCGATTCACATGACAAGATTAAATATCAGTTATAACTATCAATGTATGACACGACAGAGAAATCTACAAATATGTGTAAACAAATTATAAATGACATTGCACAAGATATGGTAAATATTGTTATTTATATTTATGTGTTTTACGTTATTGTAATTGTATCATTATATTTTTATAACTTAGTTTTTATTAACATATGATATTTTGTTTGACAAAATTTTATTGAAAATCTTTCAATTATGTTGAGAAGCATTCATTTTATAGAGCAAAATATTATGAATTTTGTTAGCAATTTCTACTCAGGGTCAGAAGAAGATATGAAAAACAAGCAAAAAATAGTAACTCGTGATGCTACAAAACTATATCCAAGGGATCAACAAAGAATGTCTACAGTAGATAAATCTATCGAAAGTAGACAAGTTTCTTTTGAAAATGAGGAAGTTGAAATTGACACTGAAGAATATGTTGCCATTACTGAGAATGACATTAGAACTGATGTTATAAAAGAGAAGAGTCATAAAATACCAAAAGTAAACATGCCCAGGAATGTATCTGTTCTAGGTAATGATGAGAATGTTACTTATCTAGAAGAAAAGAGAATGAATAAAATGAAATTTGATCATTTTCTAATAGTTAAGGCCAATAGTGAAAATTCAAAAAAAAACAGGGAAATCATTACACCAAGCTTTGATTTAGAGGATGGCATTACTAAAACAAAACACCATGTCATTCGATATAACTTGGCAAAGCTAAACTTAATTGAGGTTGTTCGTACTTTCAACTTAATGTGAGACAAATCTATAAGCCAAGTGAAGGACAATTTAAATATCAAATCATAAAGCCACACCACCTACATGTTCACAACTTGAAACATTGATGAGGTACAATCCATATGCTCATGTGGTTAATTATGTGCTTCTTGTTGATCCAGTTCAAATTCTCAACAAAGAAACATTTGATGAGTCAAAATGTTTTGAATACAATTATTATGTGCTTGGGGGGAACCATTCTGTAGAAGCTCAAAGGAAATTGATGGATGAATATCTCAATAACCCACGTTTTGAAACAATGAAATGTATCATTTATGCTCGTTTATCATATACATAAGCAAATTTATTGACATGGGATCATAATACATAGAATGAATATAAGATATCTATGACTTTATCCAAAGGGTTAGATTTATTCATAATGAATTTGAAGCAAAATGTGGTGGGATAAGATAAATGTTACTCTAGAATTTCGAAAGGAATGTCGTATGGAAATAGGCTATTAAACTGAGGAGAAAATCAATTCAAAAGGAAGCAAAGTAAATTCTGATATATTCAAAAATATTGATAACATTTTCCAATTAACATTTAGAAATAAAGAGATATGGGAATTGATTAATGAGATTTTTAACATATGGGAGAACATTGGCATTAAAAATTAGAAAGTCAAAAAGTCTAAACCATTGATATGTAACAGCATTACATCAGGTCCTGAAATGAAGCAGTTTCCAGAAGATACGACTATCATACCTTGGAGAGCATTGCAAAGAGTGAAGGATGAAAAACTTGTCAAAGCAATACTATTTCGTGTGAAGTCAGGGGATTTATCATTAGACGAAATGTCTAAAAAATTTCAAAAGTAAGTTTGTTGAATTATTTTCTTATTTCTATATTATAATTTTCTTTTAAATATAACATATTGTTCTTGGTAGTATTTGTTATACATATCATTATATTAAATTTTTTTACTTTATCTATTTAGTC
>APFE031711661.1:115405-141450 GCA_000404065.3 Pinus taeda
TTTCATTAATTCATTTGAAAAATATTTGGAAATTTTTCTCTCAAAGGAAATGGTTAATAGTTTAACATTTGTACATAATACTAACAATTTTTTCCAGACCTTTGAATTTGAAAACTCATATCCACAATTCGACCTGTCATCTCCTCTTTTGAACATTTCCCAATCATTAATGGAAATCCATCCAGATTTTTGTGATCCAATTGGTAACGAATTGGAAAGGAAATTTCATAAGAAAGAGATTTTAAATCAATTACTAACAATAACTGTACATTTTGATTTCATATTTAATTTTCTTAGTTTAATTAGATTTGTATTTTTATTACTAACATTTGAACTGTACATAAACACAGGAATAAAATTGAGAAAATGGCTACACTGGAAATATGACTATACCTAGTCATTTTCATGTATATGGTTAGAATAGGAGTAGAATTAATTTAGTTAGCTTGTTTTATGTAGTTAATTTATTTGCAACAGTTCTATAGATTAAAAAATAAAACAAAGCAATCAGCGTTCTCATACATGTTCCGTGGGAACATTTTTCCTTATCAGAAAATTTTAATTCTTGCTTTCCTTTTTGAAATTTCTTATAGCGATATCTCTACTCTGCCTATTTTGAATAATGTCTTGATTAAATTCAATTAAAATTGCACTTGGTATCGATTGCCTCAAAGCCACTTTTCTTTATTTCGAGATTTTCTTCTAAGATTTCTTTTGAAATTTATATGGTAAGGATTTGAGTATATAAAAGCTTCATGATCCCATTATCCCATGAGATGTATGATTGACTATAATAAGCCTAATTCTAATTCAATCATTATTAGTCAGTCTAACCTGTCACGGTAATCATATGAAGTTCATATTATCTTCCTCGGAATTTGCCAAAAGCTGATCTTAAGGATGCCCATTTTGTCGAGTGCACACATTTAAATCTATTTTGATATTTTTCTACAATTAGTGGCTTAATCTCATTTTAATCTTTAGTTTATTATCTGATGCTGTAAAACGCATCATGTTTATTTACTAAAGGCATTATTGAACAGTGACTATAACAATACAGATTTTTCTCAAGATTAATTCGGAATGAGCAGAGGTAATAAATTGTTACTTTCACTTCGAAAGGGAAGCATAGTTTCATATTTATTTCTGGTAAATTTTATATTCCATGAACATGAATGATTGATTTCATTTAGGCTGATTGCACTTAGATTTAGAATAAATAATGAGATGATTTTAATCAAAGGAAGAATTTGAAGATTTATCAGGTAAAATTTACAGACAAATTCCTTTCAGGTACGCATTTACAACTTTATTCTCATCCATTATTAGTTCATCTTTTCCTTAGTTTATTTTTGATTTATGTTCTGTTTTATTTGTAGGTTTTTATTTCTTTTCAAAACTTGAAGTAAGCAGCAAACCCATTTCAAATTTGCAACAGGTTCAGGGAAATTTTACCTTTGATTCATTAGAATTTAAGCATTTTTGTAGCTTTGCTTTTATTCACTTAGAAAACCCAATTGAAATTTAAAGGAATATCATAAAACCATTCGCATCATAAGATTTCATCGGAAGTAGTTCTTAGCATTTCTTTTGATAACAAATTGTTTAATAAAATACCTCCGATGTATTATCTTACTCATATGTCATATCGCATTTCGCATATCGGAGCTTTCCAAGTGAAGTATACTTCTATGAACATGAATCGCCGATCTCCGATAATCGACTTTACCGATATTGCAATAAACACATAATTCCGGACCCGATATGAAATTCAAATCAAATTCATAAAATATCGCATCCGCTCAATCGCAATAATGGTAGGAGCATAACTTTAAAAGGATCAATGTCTCGGATCCAATATGTTATCAAATTTTCATCATAAAATTATCGGGTCCAATCTTCATCGCATATCGGCATCGCAACAATCATATTGTGTTACATCGGGTGCTTAAGATTGCCGATCGCCGATTTACGTCATCCATCGCATCGCCGATATCGCAATCGCTTCCTTGCATTTTTATTTATGGCCATATCACTATTCCAAATTTACAATGCCTAATGTGTTATGTGCAAAATACAAATCGCAAGATACAGTGTGCGATGTGCAATTTGTGACATAACTGTCCCCGATCCCTAATAGAACATTTCTTAATGATGTGATCGCTTCATTTCATTGCACATATTTTCATCGCATGTTCTTAATCGGCAATTTGCCATTGAAATCTCTGATACGATAGTTTCCAATGCATGCCTCTAAGCCATTAAGATTTAATCAATTTATGGCATAGCAACAAAAGGCGAAGTCTTGCAAATTAAACTTGAAGCATGGTGAAGAAACAAGTTATGTGAATCATCCGATACGGCGATGTGTTATTTTAAAAGCGAGCTTGGGTAACCACTATGGTAAGAAAGCAATTAATGACCAATTTGCAGCATATTTAAACTATTTTGATTTCTCATACATTTCAGTTTTAAATATATAATTCCATAATTTAAAATGGAATTCAAGACCTCTCTGTTTTCATATTTAAATTTTATCATCTTGGATTTGGTCTTGATTTTGTATATGAAACTAATAATATTTTGAGAAACAGCCATTACTGCAAATTCTCATTCTCATTTTTGATGCATTGGTTTTAATTTCAATTCCCTTGAACACAAAACATTCATTTTTACGTTTTACTGCTTGCTTTAGTGTAAATAAAATAAATAATGATTTTGGGTTACAGAATTTTGGTTAGTTTGACTCCTTTATGTTTTTAATGTTAATTAAAATAAGAAGTCGGCTAGTTTGGAGAAACTGATACCTTTTAAGATCAAAAGCAATGATCCAATGGTAAGATTCATGTGCCCACTTTCATTAATTTCCATTTCGTTACTTTAGTTTCATTTTTGTTTTTCTGATATATGAATCTGTTTTGCAGCGATTCATAAAAGCCTCCAATCCTCTGCCAGATCATATTTTCAAAAGTCCATACTCTTCTCCTGGCTTTATTTCAATAAGCATCGATAATCTTCATCGAAACAGCTACACCAGGAAGTTTTTGAACCTTTAATCTGTTTCTTTAAGCATTCCTTTTTTTTTTATGATTAAGATGATGATTGGAAACAAGAAGATTCATATTAGACAGAAAGTATTCATTGTGGCTGAATTTTACAATCACTGTTATCTAAAAGCCTAAAGCATTCACAACTCTGCAAGGTATGTTTTTCTAAATCTCAACATAAGAAGGAATGGTTATATGCTTATTTTCTTTTTCTTCATATTGTTAGAAACATTGGTATAAACATTCGTGTTTGAGTTTATTTTGCGAAACTTGGATTTTCCTTTCCATTTTTAAAGATTTCTTTGTTTTTATTTTTGTTCGCTAATTTCTTTTCTCATTGTAGTATAAGAATTCTTTTTCTTCGGATTTCAGCTTTGATTTTGGTGACTTTGCCATTATTTATATGGAAGGCCTATTTGTTACCTAACAATGGTCGGGATACGTGGAGAAAAATTGTTAATAGTCACCTATTAGCTTTTTCTTACATCTTTTAGTAGAGTTTGATTTTCTTATTATAAAGGTAAACATACTAGAGGAAGAGATTACCAATCAAGAGAAGTTGGCAAAGTATCATAAAATCTGAAAATTTCTTTTTCATCAAACTGTAATCATTTTGAGATTTCAAAATTTTATTAAGATCTTTCAGAGTTCTATTATCAGTCAAGAAAAGTTATTTTTAACCAAGTAAAGACACTTTACAGCAAAGCACCTTTAACTCTGAAATTGTCATTCTTAACTCTTAAGGAGTCAATGATTCTCCCTATCCCAAAGAGTCTTGTTTTTCTAGAGTATAATCAAGAAATATATTTAAACTTAAAAGATAAGAATTCTCATCATGAGCCTGCTTACCATGATCATAGGGGAAAATAGGCTGACATTATCAACACTGCTAAACAAACCAGGGTAATGGCTTATGATTGCAAACAATTATAAGACAAGGGGTCTCATCACGAGCCAGCTTGTTCAGTCCGATTATAACCAGTGAATGGCATTGTCAACTATCTGGCCACCAAACCAGGACAATGGCTTTTAAGAAAAATAAAAAATAAAAAATTCAAAGAAAATAAACATTTATAAATGGATTTATCTCTAGATCAATAATTCTTAAAGAGATGGGACTCTAAATCATTGATGATTAAAAGGTAACCTTGTCGAGACTATAGATGTTTACCGGCAGCAGTGGCTCTACCTGTGACAAACAAGTATATTTTGAAAGCTAAGCTGTAAAGTGACCCCTGCTTTATCTCTACAACTAATTAAGGACTGATGTAGAGTTTTGAAATATTTTAATGTATGAAGAATTTTAAGAAAAATTACAATTGGATGATTCTTGCTTTTATTTAGACCAATGAACTTAGTCAAGCATTTCAATCATAATTTTCTCTTCTTTAATTATTTTTACTTTTTAGGAAAATCTCATTCATATCAAAGAGAGATCACTGGTTCTTCTCCCGTGTGTCGCCATTGTTGTGGTAAAAACACAACCCCCCCCCCCATTTTTGACTTGTCCATTTCAAATAATGGGGGCCCTTTCTATTAAAATTTTGGCTAAACACCTTTTTGGATTTTTATTTAGTTGATTGCCCTACGCTTTTGTTAATTTTTCGTTTTCTTTGGATTCTTGTTTTGATTGCTTTATTAGAATCGATTTTTTATAAGCTTCCCATTGACGCTTGTTTCGCCTCATTTGGTCAATTGGTTCGAAAATGGCACTTCTTTGAAGTCTCACCATTTATTTAGCCTGGGTTAAAAATGCATAAAATGTACAATATTGCATTTTGTAAATAAATTAGTTAAATAAGGCATTCATTTTAAATATTAACCCGTAGCGAGTTTTTACTAACATTTTTCATTTTTAGTTATGCAACCAAATCATTGAGTATCGAGATTTAAGAAATTTACTCCAATTTCTAAATCTATTATTAATCTCGAAAACCCAAAATGTTCGAAGTGGCTATAGTTTATTTTTATTTTTACTTTTATTAAGAAGTGGCTGTCGTTTATTAAAATAACCCTGCCATAAAATAAAAACAAAATCAAAATTGATTTTTAATATTAAATCTCACATTAATTAAATTAATTATATTAAAATATAATTAATTTAATTAAGCTAAAATTTAATATATAAAAATATATATATCGGATCGGAAGTTTTATGGGACATATTCTAAAAACCCCCAATACATGCCATGCCCTGATGCCCCGATGCGATATCGGATCGGGGAATTTGACTTGACACATTTTAATTGTCCCCGATATCCATCTCCCTCCCGATCCGATATGCCGATTGCAAAAGTCAAAAGGCATATGGGCATAATGCATTAATTCAAAGTTTTATTAAAAGCTGGGTATTTATTTCAAGTTTTGATCATACGTGAGTGTAAACAAAAGTAAAGTAGGGTAGTTGTATGGGAGTGGGGGTAGGATAATTATATTAAAATATATTTTTAATAAATAATTTATATTAATTAATAATTATATATAAATTTTAAATTAAATTAAATTATTTAAATTTTAATTATTATTTTAAATTAAATTAGTTTATAAATAATAATTAATTAATTAGATTAATTTGTTAATTATATTAGTTAATAGTTAGTTAGATACTAATTAATAAATAGTTTACTAATAATTAGTTTAATTTATAATTAGCAATTAAAATAAAATTAATTATTAGATAATTAGAATGCTAATTTAGAATTAAAATTTTAATTGAAATTCTCTTTTTAGCCTAGCAACAGAATTTCCAAATTTACATCAGATTTGATCCATCAACTTTCGAGGCCCATAAATTGAGTTATACTTGGCCAAATGAGGCCCAGGACGGCTCATTAGAAAGAGAAAATCAAGGAGAACATTTTTGAGGAGGTTTCACTAACATATTTAATCATTTATTAGGTCAAAAATCAGGCAGAAGATCAAGCTCCGAATTTTGAAAACAAAATCAATTTTATGAGTTATTTTCTTCATTTTCATTTGTCCAAAGCCTCTTCTAATTGCAAATCCATTGGTTAATAATATCCTTGGCCAATCAAAATATCCCATGCCTCAATAGAGAGCTTATATTTTATTTTCAATTATTTATTTAAATAGAATTTGATTGGGTTTGATTTAATTGCCCGAAATGATATTTTGATTGCATTTTAATTTATTTTGATTTCTTTTGCAAAAAAACAGTGGAAGAAATATGGAGAAAAGAATCTCAATCAATGAGAATGTTCCAGCAATTGAAGATCAAGATTTTTGAGCAAGTAAAATTGGATTTAGCAGATTTCTCTTCAACAAACTCTTCTCTCAAGAATTCCTTGACAAATATTATAAATAACAGATTGCAAAATGTAAAAGGGGCTGCTCTCCTCTGCAATTTTAGACTTCTAAAAGCACTATTGTAATAGAAATTTAGAGTTGTAGGAGGGAAGAGAGAAAATCTCAGATCTGGGGATTATTGAGGATTTTCCCTTTGTATCTTGAATTATGTATGAGGGGCAGAGTTTGCACTATTGTGGCTCTAGTTTTGACGGCAGAAATTCAAGCAATATAAAAAGCTGTTGGAGACCAAGCACAGAGAAATGGATGCAATAAATTGGTATTTCTAATACTATTATTTCAAATATCAGTTTTAATTTTATGGTGACAGGAATGTGTCATTTTATTCATGTTTGTGCACTATTGTCAATATGGGTAATTTGTCTCAATCTTGTTATTATGTATCTCTGTTTTTATGGATTAATTTCTCATTTTTGAGTAACTACTTGCTCTGAAATCTATCTTATGAAACCGATTTATTGAATGGTAATGTGTTGTGAACTATTTCCACGTATCATTATTCAATTATTGGATTTAATGATTTGATAATCAATATCATTTTTGTGAACTACTTCCTGGAATGTTATTGGTTTATTATTTCAAGTTTTAAGGTCTCAATAGAATGTGTTTTGGTAACCATAATATTAGTTAATTGAACTACTTCATTAACTTGATATTCATTATAAACAAGACATATTTAAATCCCAATACTTTGAATTATCTTGCCTTTAGTTGGGTTAGATCTATATCTGCCTAATTAAGATAGGATTTAGATTAGTTTCTTTTACTTGCATCATAGAATAAGCTTGCATTTAGAGTAAATTCTACATTCTTTTAAGTCCTCTCCTCAAGGAGGCAAAACTTTAGTTGTGGCTTGGCTGAACCCTAATTAGCTTAAGGGTCATTCTCTTGCCTGATCAGCAAGAAGAAGTGATCTGACATCCCTGTCTATTGGTAGTTAAAGATACATTATAAACCAATAGCAACAGGGAAAAGGTAACTGGACCTAGTTAAACCAGTCGAAGCCACCACACCAAACGAAAAAGGAGCTACTTTAAGGTCCGGACCGGGTGGTTATCCCCCAATATTATTGCAGCGATTTTCGAGGCATCAACAGGATATAAGGTTGATTCACTATTTCCTTAGGTTATAGGTTTGGCAGGGTGATGGGGGGGATATTCTTGGGACAAGTTAGGTACACACAAGAGATTCTCAAGAGGTTCCACATTCAGGATTGTAGGCCCATGACCACACCTCTAGTCACAAATTGAAGGTGGACAGTACTAGAGGTGAGCGAGTAGATGTTACTCTCTATAGGAAACTCATAGGGTTGTTGATGAAATCTAGCATACACAGTACGATACATTTGCTTCACAATTAACCAGTTAAGCCAACCAGAGTGCACTAGGTTGTTGCTAAGCATGTGTTGAGGTATCTCAGGGGCACACCAAATTGTGGGTTGTTGTACAAGAAGGTTGATGGAGTGAGTCTTCGGGGATTCAAAGATGCAGATTGGGCAGGGGGTTCAACATACAGCAAGAGCACTTCAAGTTGTACTTTAAGTATTGGATCAACAATTGTTTCCTGGTTCAGCAAGAAGTATAGATCAGTGGCACTAAGCTTAGTTGAGGCCAAGTACATGGCTACCAGTTTGGTAACTTGTGAGGTTATTTGGTTGAGGAAGTTATTGTTAGGCTACTCAGTCAAAGGTTGGAACCCACAGTCATAAATTGTGATAATAATAATTGCATCAAGCTCTCTGAAAATCTAGTGTTTCATGATTGCTCCAAGCACATCGAGATCAAGTGCCACCATATCAAAAATTGTGTTCAAAGGGGTAAAGTCAAACTCCAGTATGTGCCTACAGAGGAGCAAATAACAAATATCTTGACCAAGTCATTGGTAACGAGCAGATTTGTCTACTCCTGAGATAAATTGGGTGTAGTACATAACACCTTCCTCTCTAAGAGGGAGTGTTAATTGGAGTTAAAGATGGAAGGGTTCTACTAAATTTAGAAGTACACTAGATTTGGCAAAGGGACCAAGAAGTGAAGCTAAGGCATAGTTACTTTTTCTTATTGTTGACTTAGGAAAATTCTAATTTTCCTATAGTCAAAAATATTGTCCATTGAGTTTTAATCTCAGACATCCATGGAAGATGGAAGGCTAAGCCAACTTTATAAGGAGAGAAAGGGCACAAACTTAGATTATTATTATGCACTAGAGACTTGTGTGTTTAGCTTGGAAAATAAGGTTTTCCAAATTAGCGTGCTAGGGCAAAAAAAGAGGTTGAATAGCCTCAATGAATTCTTCAGCAGACATACATCTTTTCTAGGGCCGAGTTAGCCTATGCGAGTTCGTACAACTTCGAAGACAGGGAGGCTGAGTTGGATAAGAGTGTGCATATCATTGCATTGAGGGACAGCGAAAATAAGGGAAAATTTTCTTTCTAATTTGTAATAATTATATGAGATCCTTATTGATCAGAATAATAAAAACACATAAGTGAGTAGGCTTTCCCCAGTTGGGGTTTCCTGGGTGATTTCTGGTGTATTATTTTATTGATTGCTTGTCTTTGTGGATTTATTTTCCGTTGCTATTATTTGTTAGAATACTCAGCATATTTAGTAAAAGTGTTTGGAGTTCAGATTTCGATTTCTTCATCGCAAAAATTTATAAAATTAGCAGTTGGGTATTAGAAAGCTAACATTTTCAAAGTGTACTAGTAAATACTTGCTGCAAATATTCCACGGTCATTGTTATTGATAGATAAAGACAAAGTGAGCAACTTAATAAAAATTTGACTACAAATATTCTACAGATTTAAGAGAAGGCAACACTTGTGAAAGGAGGGGGTGCCATTTGTCTAGTTTATCTCAACAACACCATGGAATATTTTTTCTTTTGAAAATTCTCTTGTCACTTTTGGTGCCAACTTCGGAGCTCTCTACACCTCCAACGATGCTCAAAATCATAAGTCCAAAACATTCATTAGATTTGGTGTTGATACTGAGACGATTAAGACTAAGCCTGATGTCGATCACAACAGTATTATTGTTGACTCTAAAGTTGATTAGTTGCACCCATTATCAACCGCAATCACAACAATTCCAAAGACTTGATGTTGAATCCTCCCTTATGCGCCAAGAAATTAAGATTGGGAAGATCTATGACAAAACTTTCCAATTTCAGAAATCATGGCTACTATCAAATCATGAACTCCACTAATGCCCAAAACTTTCCTAAATTATTTTGTATTCAAGATTCCTGTTAATCCGGGAGATTATTATATGCAACAATGCCTTATGGATTAATCCTTGTAGATGAAACTGGAATGTTGTGATCTGGTGATGAAGTTGGAATGATCACATGCTTAAGAGATGTGGAGTTGTCAGCAAATCAATTTACATAGTATAGAAGCTTACATGGTGTTAGAAAATTAGAAAGGCAGCAATCTTTTCTTATGTTGATAATTACTTGAGTTATTCTTGTATTCTTATTATCTTCTTTATGTTTTTCATTTATCTTGTTTTCATCAAGCAAACATCATATCAAAACATGAAGACCAACGACACCAGATGTAGGCACTCATCCAAGGCTAAAACCCCTTTCTAGGGGAAAACCCAGTCAAACTCTTCCACTAATCAAATTGAGATAGACCAAGACCTTAGACTTGACCAAAAGATCTTCCTCATCCACCAAATCAGCCTTCCAAAATGATTCAACAACCTTGAGTAGTCTCTTCTTGTCCAACAACTACAACCCAACAACAACCCATAATTTCGACCCCCTGCAATTCCAGAATTTCAGCCCAACTACAGTATTGCAATTTTGGCCTTTCCAGCAATCCAACAACTTTGCACGTGAGATAAAGAGAGAAAATTTTGACTTCTTATGCTTGACAAATACCTCCTTCTTCACTAGGGTTTCCTTCCTCTTCCTTGAATCTCAAACCTTTTTCTGCCTCCAGCAACTGCAAATCAAACTTGTTGGTGATGTGCTCCAAATGAGGTCGATTTGTTGCCTTTATATAGTAGGTTTTGCCCCTGAATTAGGTCAACTTGTCCAGGCTGAGGCCGACTTGGTGGAGGAGGCTTAAATGACCTATTTTACATAAAAATAAATTTATTGATTGATTGATAAAGCCCAAGAAGGGGCTATTACATTATGACATGGACAAGGACACTTGACATAAACCCTAGAAGCATGCAATAGAGGCTTTGACCTATAAACAATTGACCCAAGCATGAAACCCATGCTTTAATAAGTCAATTTCTTTAATAATAAAATTTCTTTTTATTTCTTTTGATAAAATCAAAATACAATTCTGAACACTGACACTAGTTACATTCTTCAACACTCCCTCTTAACTAGGGAGGTATTCATAATTACAAATATATAGAGGTACTTGGAAAAATATCCAAAATGAACTACAAAGAGTTCTAACACACTCAGCGTTGCTGACTAGATACCTGACCAGGGTAATCTATCCGGGTGGGACTAAGATGGACTCAAGATTTCAACCAGTCTAGGTACCATCAAGCTTAGTTGCTAACCATCAACTCAGGGATCTAGGTGTGTATCCAAGATCGAAGCTCCATGACCAAAGCCACCCTCCCTCTTTGAAATATAGACACCAACACATAGGTCGGTCAGATGTCCTCCCAAGCATCCGCCATTAGATGCTTCATCTCTCCTTATAATCTAAACCAGATATACCCATTTCTCCAAGCATGCTTCCAAAGTGTTTATTCTTCTTATGGAGAGATTTACCTGCACAAACACAAAACCCAATTAGTAAAAAACTTTCAAATATACAAACAAGTAAGCACAAACCTTCGGGGTCCTCATTCATTCGGATGTTGCTTATATCGTCATCAAGTTAACCATATATAATTTATCGAAAGCTTTCTTCTTCTTTTATTTCTTTAGCAATACCAAATATATCCTCATATTTTCTCAAGTATTTTGTATGCAACTTCATGAACATTCATCTATATTACTTTTTCTTACTTCAATATATTCATTGGCATTATATGTCCTTCCTCTCAACTAGGGAGATATACCATATTACTTTTTCTTACTTCAATTCATTGTCATTATATGTCATCCCTCTCAACTGGGGAGATATACCCTTTATTCTATCCATGCTCCCTCTTAACTTAGGGAGATCAACCACTTCCTTCTTCTATAACATCGGAGAACCTTTCTCAGCTTCATTCCTTCTTACAGCATCAAGGTCATCTTGATCATCATCATTGATATAGCTTCCTTCATCATGCTTATTATTATCATACAAACATCTTCATCATCTTGAAGATTATGTACCTGCAAAACTTTAATAGCAAGTACAACCAAATACAAACATTTAGAAGCACGAAGTTAACTATATCAAAATCATGTTATTATAATGGAAGCATTTTAGACTTTAGACATCGAACACTTAAACCTAGATAGGTTCATAATCAACAAGAGACATACTAGACTTCAACTTCTTGCTAGGGTTTTGTCACAAACCCTTAGACTCCATCTTCGAGATACAAAGCCTTAGATATTAGTGATTCAAACCAAGAACAACCATACTATACATATAAGGTTTCAACAATTTTAGACTCTACTAGGGTTTGTTACAAACCCTAGTTTTTATTATCAAAACTAAATCATATCAAAAAGCAATATCATTATATCTTATAATATCAATCTCTGTTAGAGCTTAATTATAAACCCTAGAATTCATAAAATATCAACAATTAGGTTAGCATGATAACATATACATATCTAGGATCTCATAGCAATATCCATATCTACTAGGAAAACCCAAGACACAAACATCAATACATCAAAATTTGGTATGTAACAATTTTCTCCAAGCCAGGGTTTCGATCATACAGACAAATATACACCTAGGGTTTCATTCCTAGGATCTTATTATAGACATTACAGGGTTTTGCTTATAAACCCTATTCACCAAGCCCTAAAGATCTAGGGTTTCAATACATAACTTAGGCATTAACAACAAACCCGAAAGAAATAGGGTTTCTATCATAACAATACCAAAACCTAAACATCAACAAAATAGGAATTTTGGATTTGATCAATCCTAAGTAGACGAGGGTTTCATAATACCCTTAGCAACAAGAGGCTAGGGTTTTATAGTGAACCCTAGAGGTTAGAGTTACACAAGAATGATCAAATAATATCGTGAGGGTAGATTCAATCTAATGATTAATCACCTTAACAAGAATCTTTATGATTCAAAACCCTAGACATAACAATGATTTAAAAGAAGAATGATCGTACATTTTACATGAAGAGAACTCTATAACAAAGCTTATAGTCTAAGACATACCTTGAGTTGTTTCACAAACCTTGTAGGACATCAATCCTTGAAGGGATTTCTTTGCAACAGAACTTCTTCCTTGCTTCAAGTCTGTCCTTTGAAGTCTCCTCCATAACCTTTGAGCACTCAATAGAGTTTCCTAACCAAGGAAAATATAAATAGAAGGTTATTAGCATATAATACAAACACATCTTAATGTGAGGAGGAAACCAAACATAAAAGAAGAAACAAGAAACAAGATACTTATCTTTTGGTAAAATGGTGGAGGCTCCCTCTTAAATTAAACCCTTTTGAGGGATACCTATAGCTTATCAAAATAATTCAAAAAGTTCTAAAGATATATTAGACCTACAAATTCTAGAAATCCAAACATATTACAAAACTAAAGATAGTAGACTAAGGAGGGTATGTAAGAGAGGACTTAATAGTACAAGTCTTTGACTTCTAATTCTTCAATCTTGTTCTTCTTAAGTGGAGCTTCATCGGTAATATTTGCTTGTTCTCTATCTCTCCTTTTGTTCCTTAGATTCTCAGGACATTGACTTTTGTAATGTCCCATTTTGTGACAATTGTAACACTCAATCTTTGATAGATCAACCTTCTTCTTGAGTCTTTTGAACTTCTTGAATGTTCCCTTCTTCTTGTGATGAGCAAAATAGGCATTAGAGGTGTTGTCTTCTTCATCTTCCTTGTTGTTTACTAATGATATGCGGGCTTCGTTTTTACTGCATGCATTCCACATTTATTCAAAGGTTGGAGTATCCTTCCAACCGCTAATTCCTTATGCAAAAGCACTCCAAGATTTTGGTAGACCTAGAAGAGTAGCAATCACAATTCTCCTTCTAGTACAACTTCATCTATTGCTTGGAGTTAATCTATTATTCTAGATATCCTTACAAAATATGATGACACAACATCATATTTTGTCATCTTTATTGTCCTTAGTTCATTCTTGAGGCTAGTTATCTAACCAATGTTCTTGAGGGTAAATAACTTAGAGATAAGATAAGATAAGATAATTATATTTATGTCCAACTAATGACCACAAAGTAGGTCAAAGGGGCTATTGAGTACACTGATGTATATACAAAGCGGGAGAACCAAACAGTCTCATATAAAAGGTACAATGCACGAAGTAAATCAACATCTGGCCCTAGCAGAGAAGATCCAGGAGCTAATAGGTTTGAGGATCAGACCCATCTTTCCTAACATCTGAGGTTGAATGAATAACACTGAAGAAGCTCAACAAAGTTTGTTGGCCCAATGAAGAGCTGATGGCAAGTGTAGACTGTCCACTAAATCGTTTCCTGGGGGGTTCACACGTTGTTGAATGTTGGAGGACCTAGTTTGTCTCCCAGGAACGGATTTGAGAAGGAACTGTTGTTGAGATCTCGTGTGGCAGGGTGAGGTCCAATGGATCCTCACTAATTTGGAGTCTGGATACATATTGGTATCAATCGATCTATTGGTGCTCCTGTCTGAAGGTAGTACCTTGAAAAATGTCATGATCATCTGTGTGGGCTCTAGTCTGATGGGAGGTTGAAGAATATGCGCTCGGAACCTAAGAGCCTCCTGCATATATAGGGCCAAGCATCTCTGATCGAGATACCTGAAAATTTTGACAAGGATCCGAGAATCTCTGAACAAGCAATGAAACCTTCCTCTGATCTCGTAGTAGACAGGGCATCCAAGAATGAAGTGCACCTCGACCTCCACTTCCTGTAAATGACATACTTGGTAGAGTGTCTAGTTTATCCACCTGGTGGTCCATCTCTACCCGAAGTCTATGAGAACCTACTCTGGACTGGCCTATAGGAATGCGAAGAGCATGCATCCAGTGGTGAAACGTATATTGGGGTCGAACAACGAGCCCATCTCTCAACTCCAAGAAGTGTTCAACGTAGAAGGCCATCTTTGGGCACAACCCTCTTGGAGGATTGACCCAGGTGACTTGGACGAACTGCTTGTAGATGTCCTCCCTGATGATCTTGTTTAGCTCATGTCTAGTAGGTAAAAGGTGACCAGGAGCATCTAAGGAATATCGGAAAGGAGGGAGACAATCCAACTGAATTCCCACTGACTCTAAGAGATTTGAAACTCCTGTAAACCAACATCTGGCTCGGCCTGATGGAGAAGAATAGGGAAAAGTCTCAGAAGAGCAATATGCCAAGTAAGGATATCGATCCCTACTCATTATCGAGTTTGCCAAGCCCTGGACACGATGCAAGAATGAAACCAATCTGAAGATCATCTCAAGCCGAAAGGGCTGAGCTCCAAACTCTGCAAGGATGATGTGTTGCGACACTGTCAGTTTGCACCTAATTATGCGAGAGCTTCATACATTTCTTGAGTAGAGTCTATGTTGGATATGTATGTGATTAGGTTGTCCTTTACTCCATCTATTATCAAATTCATGGCCAAGATTTCGATTTCTTTGAACTTCTCCTTCTCTGCATCATCTGTAGCTTTCTTGGCTTTTCCTTGAACGAGATCCAAAACTTTATGCTTGGTGAGGATAAGATCTATCCTCTTTTTCCATGCCCAATAATTGGAGGCTCCTTCTAGCTTATTTTTTGCCTTCATTGTAGTTGACATATCCTCTATAGATAGTAGGCTTCTCTTCTTATATAATCCTTTTTCTTAATGACCTTCCTTTGATCCCCTTTTCTTCGATAGATCTTCACGCTGCCTTTTTCTTCCTTCTTCACCTTAGCTCTGATACCATTTTAGAAAATCAGAAAGGCAGAAAGATCTTCTTATGTTGATAATTACTTGAGTTATTCTTGTATTCTTATTATCTTCTTTGTGTTCTTCTTTTATCTTATTTTCATAAAGCAATCATCAAATCAAAACATGAAAATCAATGATACCAGATGTAGGCACTTAGCTAGGGCTAAAACCCCTTTATAGGGGAAAACCCAGTCAAACTCTTCCACTAATCAAATTGAGATAGACCAAGACCTTAGACTTCACCAAAAGACCTTCCTCCTCCACCAAGACAACCTTCCAAGATGATTCAGCAAACTTGAGTAGTCTCTTCTTGTCCAACAGCTACAACCCAGCAACAACCCAGAATTTCGGCCCAGCTACAGTACTGAGATTTCGGCCTTTCCAGCAATCTAGTAACTTCGCATGTGTGAAATAAAGAGAAAAATTGACTTCTTATGCTTGACAAGGACCTCCTTCCCTAGGGTTTCCTTCCTCTTCCTTGAATTTCACACATTTTTCAGCCTCTAATAACTGCAGACCAAACTTGTTGGTGATGTGCTCCAAATGAGGTCGAGTTCTTGCCTTTATATAGTAGATTTTGCCCCTCAATTACGCCGACTTGTCCATGTTGAATTCGACTTAGTGGAGGAGGCCTAAATGACCTATTTGCATAAAAATAAATTTCTTGATTCATTGATAAAGCCCAAGAAGGGTTTATTACATTATGACATGGACAAGGACACTTGACATCAACCATAAAAACCTGCAATTAAGGCTTTGACCTATAAACAATTGACCCAAGCATGAAACCCATGCTTTAATAAGCCAATTTCTTTAATAATAAAATTTATTTTTCTTTCTTTTGATAAAATCAAAATACAATTATGAAGATCGACACTAGTTACATTCTCCAACACATGGTTGCTTCCATAACAAATTTGTTTGTGTGGACCACACTTAACAATGTTAAGAGAAAACCATAGCAGCAACTATGTAACAAAGACTATTCCAACATCTGCACGACAACAATGGAAATGATGTGACATGGATAAACTAGCAACAACAGTTGAATAACATAACGGTTTCTCTCTTTTTTATCAAATTTGAAATCTTATTTATCATTAGACAATCCTAGCAACATTCGTAAATCCCTGTCATAAAACAAAGTTAATCAGTTGTGTTAGGACTTGTTAAATTGCATCATAGGGTAGGAAAAATAAGTACAATGAACATTTATAATGAAGAAGAGCTATAACAAATATGACTTCAAAAATTTTACCTCCCATATCATCTATAATGCTACCCGTATCATAAATAAGAGCACAACTTAGCATAGCTCCATGTTAATTATATATCAGATAGATATTTGTTTTTAGCTTAATTTTTTATTTTTAGTTTATTGTGACAAGATATAATAAAAACTCTAGAGCCCAATGTAGGCTATGCAACAATTTAATTATAGAGTTGACCATTAGATGAGAGCACATTAGAGATTAAAGAAAAGGTCAACATCGGAGTAACCATATTTGCCTTTGCCTCTAGATGGATGACAATGCCTCCAAATTAAAAATAGATTGTATTGTTGTTTTCTCTCAGCAACTATCCCTAAAAAAATTATTATTCATTTATTCATTCTCTAATAATGGAATTGATTTATATGCACCCTCAAACGATGATACAAATTCCACCATATGGGAAGAAGCTTTTAAGGCAGGGATTAAATTAAGAAGCTATCATGTGCATTGTGTACAAGACACTTGCACACTATAGTTGATGGTTGCTTCGTGATGTTAAGGAGAACATTTTCCAAAGAACCCTACCCAAGTAGCATCCCAAACATTGATTGTGGCAAAAAGGTGGCAACAGATAGCCTATGCACATCAAGGTTGGCAAACCCCATGAAGCTTTGCTTGGAGCACAATCATGATGCTCCAGAGCATGTTTGTAGTGGCAACAAATAGCCTATGCACATCAAGGTTGGTGAACCCCATGAAGCATGCTTGGAGCACAATCATGATGCTCCAGGGCATGTTTGTACCTCCCTCACCACAGAGCACAATCATGACATCCCACGAGGGAAATTTGAATGCATTCTAAGGCATCATGATTAAGCTTCAAGCATGCTCCACGAGGCCTCATGCAATAAAAGTGAACACGACCAAGGTGTAATATCATCAGCATTAGTAAATAGTACCTCTCAAGCTTGAAATGTAACATCCCTACTTGCCAAAGGGAAATTTACAACGATTTGATGTTTTCCGCCACTTTATTTAAATTTTATATATCAAATTAGTTTAAGTTGTTATACACAAATTTTAAGTGTCAATTTCTTTTAACTTATTATATGTACATTATACTAATGCTCATTTATCAAGGAATTTTATCTGAAAGAATATATATATATATATATAATTGCCCAAAACAACAAAGAAATACTTAATAGGAACCAGTTAAACTTCAACTGTAAATTTTTAAACTAACAAGGGTAAAAAATGAAATAAAATATTATTTAAGTAAATCTAGATAACCGTGTATTACAATTCTAGTTAAACAATATAAATATAATACTGTTATTCATACCATAGAAGCAGTATTTGTGCTATTCGTATTACCAAATCAGTATTGTACTAGCCGTTATTCATGTTGATCCATAAGGAGAGGAACTTCTAGTTGCTTGGCATATCTCTATAAAGCATATCTAGTTTTAGAAAAGCAGCTCATTCAAAGAGGACTAGACCTGAAAAAGACATGAAAAGACGCACAAACACAGTGAAACAACAAAATTTAGTATGAATTCTCCAGTAAAGTTCTAATAATAATAAAAACTAATGCATTAATGTTCCTAATAAATAACTCTATGTAAGTGCATTCAATGTTCTTTGACCCATTTTTTTTCATCACACTGATTGCTTTTCTCGAACTCAATTGTTTATCAGAAAAGTAGGTGTTTCAACTATATCATCCACAATCATTAATATCACAGCTGTATATAGAAATATTCAAGTGTGAACAAAACATGAACAGCTAAAATCTGTTGACTGAAAATGTACTCCTATCCATCCCCGCCAATAGAAAAGCATTCAATATATATTCACTCTACAGGGGAACACCACAAGCAACTTGAGAGAAACCAGCATATTTTTCTGATATCCTGACCTGCAGT
Source organism: Pinus taeda (assembly GCA_000404065.3). Taxonomy (NCBI): domain Eukaryota; kingdom Viridiplantae; phylum Streptophyta; class Pinopsida; order Pinales; family Pinaceae; genus Pinus; species Pinus taeda. Next base: position 133,971 of record APFE031711661.1, read on the forward strand.
ATGAGCAGCAATTTCAACTGACACATTTATTTATTGGGTATTAAAAATTATTATCAAAAGACAAGAAATGCTAATATCAAAAAATTAGAACCCAATTTGCAATTGTTTACTTGTTAAAGAGGCAAAAAAGGAGAGGGCATTCATTGAGAGGTTATCCTAGATGGTAAAGAGCTAGAGCTGATCATGGAAGGGCCAACGTGAATCCAACAGTCCAGCTGACATAAAATTTGAAATGAACTGTAATGACTCGACAAGCCAGCATCAAGTATGAATGGTTACCAAGTTTGAATTCAAACTCGGTACAATACGAAAATATTTCTGATGAAAATGTTTCAGTTTGATCAAAATTCAAGAATATACTTAAAGACACTGTAAATGTTGGAAAATCAAGGGTTTTGCAGATTATTGCTGACTTTCCTTACTTGATAATTATTTGTGATGTTAGTTGGCCTTTTATCACTTATTATTTTTCATTCATCAAGAAATTACCAAAACAATGAAAATCACAATGAAATAAAGTACACAAGATATAGGCTCCAAGACAGGGCAAAACCTCTTTAAGGGGAAAACCCAGAAAGAATGCTTCTCTTCTTATAGAATCTTCTTACAATGAGACTTCCAAGACCCAAAGACCAAAGCCAAAAATCCTCCCAAACACCAAGTCAACCCCCAGCAACATCTTCTTCAAGGCAGCTTCCAAACTTCGACCTTCTACAGCGTTGCTCTAGAATTCCGGCCCTGCAATTTTGGCCTCCTGCAACTGCAGCTACATAGAGACCCTAACTTCACATGTGTGGACATAGAGAGAGAAAGTGATTATCCCAAGAAACTTCGATTCTTCCTTCTTTTCCTCGTCCTTCTAGCTATTCTTCTCCTCCACTATTGCAGATCGAACTTGAGATGAATGAGTGTACCAAATGAGGTCGAACTCCTTGTATTTATAGCCTTGTTGAGGGGTCAAATAGCCCTCCCTTACACTAACTTGTCCTTGACTGGGACCAACTTGGTCTTGGAGAAATAAATGGTTTTTTTTCTTTACAAAAATAAATATTTTTTTTGTTACAATGAGTCCAAATGGGACTATAATACATGACATAAATTCTTCTTTGTCCTAGAAATACCGAGAAGCATGAAGAACATGCTTTGACCTAGACTTGAGCATGAAACCCATTCTTTAAATAAAATAAAATAAAATTCTTTCTTTTTCTTTCTTTATACAAAATATACAATGTCATGTTTACAAAAGGTCATTATGAAGACTGAACCTAGTTACAATTTCCAACACTCCCTCTTAACTAGGGAGGTATTCATAATCCCATCATGAAGTACAAGGAATCTCATACTTGAAGCATTCTCATAAGAGCCGAATTGATAAGCCATATGTCAAGCATCTATATCACAACCAGCATTGTCATTGAAGGCCTTAATTAGACATCATGCTGGGAGGCTTTACATGAGATGCCACACAACCTCTAAGGCACATACCTCGTTCGAATGTTCACCGAATATGTCCATTTAGGACTATTCTTATCTTGGATTCCCAATCCTAAATACTCAAATAATTTTCATCCTCTTTGACTATTCTTGTCTTGGATGCCCTACCTCATCCTCAAAGAGTATCGGTCTTTAACTTCTTTCCCAAGATTCTTCAATTCATAAGAAGTTCTAATCTTAGATGTTTATCCAATCCTCTGGACTCCATTCTTTCTTTATGGCCTTCACTGAGACTTACGATTATTAGTCCTGACATAGTGCATGACCCATCAAGACAAGAATATCCAACATCACTCCCTCTCAATTTGGGAACAGATGTCCACCAAACCAAGTTTGCCTCTCAGGTACTCAAACTTCTTGTTTGGTAATGCTTTTGTCAGAATATCTGCTACTTGTTCATCTGTAGGTAGATAATGCAGCTCCACGACCCCATCTCATACCAAGCTTTTGATGTAGTGTTACTTATTATTTATATGCTTCGTCCTAGCATGAAACATCGAGTCTTCAATCAATCTTACGCAACTTTCATTATCACAATGTATGCATGTAGGGCTAAGTGGTCCTTCAAACAAATCTGATAATAACTTCTTCAACCAAACTGTTTCCTGACAGAGTTTGCTTACACCAACATACTCAGCTTCAGCACTACTCAAAGCAGTTTGTATCCTGCTTTATCCTCATCCATGAGACCATGGAGGATCCTAAGTTGAAGCATCCACCTATTGTGCTTCTTCCATCTGTCTCATTACCACCCCAATCGGAATCTATGTATCCCATGAGTTGAATCTCATTACCATTATAATGAAGACAGTGATGTATAGTTCCACGCAAATATCTTAAGATGTGCTTGGCTGCAATCCAATGATCATGTTTTGGCTCCATCTGAAACTAACTGAGGACATTTACTGCAAAACAAATGTCTGGTCTAGTGTTTCCAGTACATCAAGGACCCAATTAATTGTCTGTAGTAAGTAAGATCCACTGGACTAGAATCAGAACTCTTCAACTTCTTTAGATTGATAATCATAGGAGTCATCATTAGCTTGCTATCCATCATGCCAAATTTCTATAGAATCTTGATCACATATTTCCCTTGACCAAGATATATTTCACCTGGCTAGAAGCCAAACCTCTAGTCCCAAGGAATAATGCATAATCCCCAAATCCTTCATATCAAACTCTGTTGCTAACTGCTTCTTGCATCCCTGAATTCGATGTTCTACACTTGTAACAAGTAGATCATCCACATACAATAGTATGATGACTGGTTCACTCTGGACCACCCTGATGTATAGGTTAGGATAAGCAGAACTCTTGGTAAAACCAAACCTCAATAGGTGCTTGGTTTAAGCCATATAGAGCCTTCTTCAGTCTGTAGACATGAGTCTCCCTCTGATTTATTTCAAATCCTTGAGGTTGCTCAATCTAAACCCCTTCATCAATAGTCCCATTAAGAAAAGTTGTCTTAACATCCATTTGATGTATGTTACATCCCATGGTAGCAACCAAAGAAACAAGGAACCTAATTGTTGTGTATCTAGTTGTAGGAGCAAAGGTCTCTTCATAATCAATACCTTCTTTTTGTGAGAAGCCTCTTGCTACAAACCTTGTTTTGTACTTATCAATGCTCCCATCCACAGCATGCTTTATCTTATATATCCATTTTGAAGTGACTATTGATATGTCGCTTGGCCTAGGAATGATTTCCTAGACATCATTCTTCATAATTGACTAGTATTCTTCCTGTATCGCATTCCTCCACTCTTGATGTTTAGCTGCATCTTCATAGGAGGAAGGCTCAACTTCAATGAGCTTTGTCATATATGTTGGATATCCATAATACCTTTTTGGTCTTTTACTTTCTCTAAAAGTCCCCTTTGCTATGTGTCCTTCTGCCTCTTGTAGAATAGTTCTCAACCAAGCAGGCCTCTTTTGATTTTCAGAAACAATCACTTGTTGCACAGGCTCACTAGGACCTTCAACATCTTGTGTCCGGTGTTGATTACCATTGTCCCTCAAGATATCCTCAAAGATAGGTATCTCTTCTTCATCAAATTTGATTGGAACATCCTTTGATTTCTTGTAAGCTATACTTTCATCAAAGATGACATCCCTGCTTACTTAAATCTGACAATCCTCCTTAATATAAATTTTGTAAGCTTTTGATGAAGCATTATACCCAATAAAGACGCCCTTCATACTAGTAGGATCCAACTTCATCATTTTGTCCTTTGGTATATGAATATAAATAGTACACCCAAATATTCGAAGATGATCCATACTCGACTTCTTTCCTGTAAATGCTTCTTCCAAAGTCAAGTTGTTAAGAATATTTTGAGGACTTCGATTATGCAAGTAAACAAGTGTCCCGCATGCTTCTCCCCATAGGAATTGAGGGAGATCTTGATCAAGTAGCATGGCCCTGACAGATTCTTCAATTGTTCTATTCTTCCTTCCGGCCACACCATTTTGTTTAGGATTATAAGGAACAATGAGCTCCCTCTTAATCTATGCTTCCTTGCAAAATGCTATCAGTTCTTAGGAGGTATATTCTCCACCATTATCGGATCTCAAAATCTTGATCTTCCTTTCAGTCAGATTCTCCACTTCATTCTTGAATTCTTGAAACTTCTCAAATACCTCATCTTTGTTCTTGAGAAGGTATAACCAAGTCTTTCTTGAGAAATATCAATGAAGATCCAATAATATTAATGCCCACCAAGAGACTTCACTGCCATAGGACCACACACATCATAATGTGTGAGATCCAAAACTTCCTTCTATCTTGTATCACTTCTTGCAAATGGCTTCTTCACATTCTTGCCTAGAGCACAACCCTTACAGGTCCCTTCATGTTCTTCCTTTATTTCGGGGATGCCATTGACCATTTGATTTAGAGATGGCAAAATCTTATAGTGAAGGTGTCCATACCTTCTATGCCATAGTTCAGAAGGATTCACATCCAAGTGAACTAGGGCTTGAGATAGAGGTGTACAGAGTATATAATGTTCCCTCATGAATCCCAATTACCCTAGTATTATCAATACTAGAGCCCTTACCCCAAACCAAAACCTTGCCATCAACAAAAGAAATTATATCACCCGTATCCTCTAGACAAGAAATAGAAAGTAAGTTTTTCTTCAAACCTAGAACATAGATAATGTTGTTGAGGTGGATACTTCCACCAGATTCGAGCTCCAACGAAGTAGATTCAATCCCTTTCACTGGATAGCTCTTATTGTCTCTGAGTCTGATTGAATGAGATGAGTTTCCTTTTGACAAAGTCTGGAGTTGGTTGCATTCTCCTGTCATATGTCTGGAAGCACCCTTGTTGATAACCCATACAGTTTTGTCCTTGAAAGTTCTAGGCAAAGCGGAAAATAGACTTACATCATTCACTTCTTTTGCTAGCTTGGAGATGATCTTAAAGATGGAATCCTTGATAGAGATAGCAAGATTCCCAAGAAGCTTGAAACCATTATTCTTGCCATAATGCCAACTAGGATGTGATCTTCAAGCTCCTTCTTGCACCTTAGCTCTGATACCATGTTGGAAAATCAAGGGTTCTGCAGAGTTGACTTTCCTTACTTTGTAATTACTTGTGATGTTAGTTGGCCTTTTATTACTTATTATTCTTCGTTCATCAAGCAATTACCAAAACAATGAAGATCACAATGAAACAAAGTACACAAGATATAGGCTCCAAGCTAAGGCAAAACCCCTCCAAGGGGAAAACCCAAAAATAATGTTTCTCTTCTTATAGAATCTTCTTCCAATGAGACTTCGAAGACCCAAAGACCAAAGCCCAAAATCCTCCCAAGCACCAAGTCAACCCCCAACAAGATCTTCTTCAAGGCAGCTTCCAAACTTCGGCCTTCTGCAACTTCGCTCTAGAATTCGGCCCTACAACTGCTCCTCAAAATTTCGGCCTTGCAATTTCGACCTCCTGCAATTACAACTACACAAAAACCCTAACGTTGCACGTGTAGAAAGAGAGAGATATTATCCCACGAAACTTCGATTCTTCCTTCTTTTCCTTGTCCTTCTATCTCTTCTTCTCCTTCGCTATTGCAAATCGAAGTTGGGATGAGTGAGTGTACCAAATAAGGTCGAACTCCTTGTATTTATCACCTTCTTGAGGGGTCAAATAGCCCTCCCTTTGGCCAACTTGGTCTTGGAGGAATAAATGGTTTTTTTCTTGACAAAAACAAATATTTTCTTTTGTTACAATGAGTACAAATGGGACTATAATACATGACATAAATTCTTCTTTGCCCTATAAAGACCTAGAAGCACGAAAAACATGCTTTGACCTAGACTCAAGCATGAAACCCATGCTTTAAATAAAATAACATAGATTTCTTTATACAAAATATACAATGTCATGTTTACAAAAGGTAATTATGAAGACCGAACCTAGTTACAATTTCCAACAGTAAATACTCTAAGTTCCTTCAGTTTATGAAGATTTCATATCAACTCTTCATTATGAGAAAGGTGGATGGTTCTCTTTGACTCAGTGCCAGCTAAGGATCAAGTAATTGGAGAGGGAATTGGAAGATTGTAGGAATAAGATAGGCCTCCACTTTGTTGGCCCATGCCTCAGCACAAAATACCAATATGCACTTGAATGAGTTGATTCTTTTTCTTCGACCAATTATTTGCATCTAGTATTGACTTCCCCAATTTCTCTCCCCAACCATGCCTGATGAAGAGGTTAATGTAACAGTTTCCTATGATGGTGATCTGAGTTTGTTTGCATGGATCAAAGGGATAGTGATCATAGTGGTGCAAAAGTGCTCTTTCAGTTTTATCCTGAAACCCTAAGCTTCGAAAATCATCATACATCATATGAAATGTATCCTCACAAACCAAACAATTCACCAGACACTGAATTGTCAAATTTCCATACCATTGGCCCAACTCAACTAATTTTGTAACTAAGGTATGAACCCTCATGATAAGTATTTATAGCACATGTCAAACGCTAATACAATCCCTACAAAAGCTTTAACCCAAACCAACAACAAATTTGGGATCAATTGATGTCCAAATAAGATTTAAATTCCTCTCAGTTATGTTGAATAGACTTTTTGGAATACCTATCTAGTGGATGTTATAATACATCCTAAGTTTCGGGTGGACACCACCCATCAACAGGGACTAGAAAGCAAAGTGGTGTTAAGCAAGTGTTGAGTAGCCTTAAATAGGAGATAATTTAAAGTAGTCATTAAGGATTAAATAGTAAATTAAATTAAAAGTTTTTTAGGTCAACAGGTTAGAAATTCAAAGCAGCGTTTGGAGTTATAGTATTGGATTAATATGATCAAAGAAGAGGCTATTGAAGAATAATAACAATAATTTAACTCAGGTAACTATAAATAAAATAAAAAGATTAAAATAATAAAATATGAGATAAGAATGGGGAATATATATCAATTTAATTAATAAATAATTAAATAAATAAAAGGGGGGGGAAGGAGAGGACCTAAACCCTAAAATTTATTTATAAAGCAGAAGGATCAATAAAAATGGGGGCCATAAACAGCTTAATCCATGCGAAAATATATAAATATACAAGGGAGAAATAGGGGGGCGGGGAAGCAAACCAATTTAGATGAAAATAAAAATAACGAATGCAAAGAAGATTAGAAAAGAGAACGAGCTAAGAGGGGGCGAGGAGAGCGAATTAATGAGCTAGTTGATGGATAACCGGCTTCCGAGATCAGTTTTGCTTAAAGATGTCTTCCTTGTTGAAGTTGTTGGGGTGTTTCTCGATCTCAAGAAATTCCCTTATGATACAAGAGTTATAAAAAGGGACGGAGGCAATCATTTTAGATTGATCAAAGCAAATGAGGTGTTTAGAATTAAAAGAATGTGTTAGGCCCCTATACTACTAGTGTAACCCCTTATTATTATTAGTACAACCCCTTTATTATATTGATGTACCCATGTAGTGCCCATATTGTTACTATTGTGCCCCATA
>APFE031711669.1:10310-33953 GCA_000404065.3 Pinus taeda
AATATAAATGGTATGAATAAAATAAAATAATCTAATTTTAACTTTTTTTTTCCAAAATGGAAAAACTTATCTAAGTTATCAAATTAACAATGAGAAAAATTATCCTTGATTTTTATTCATCGCTCTGATTCAAGGAAAACCACCCTACTTGGAATGATCAAGGTAGACTTACACTCCTCTAGATACTTTTTGGGCCATTAACATGTTTACTTGGGTTAAAGGAAGATAAGCTCTTAGCCAAGTTACTATAACTTTTAACAAGTGTCTTTATATAAGTTATAATACTTGCACAACCACATTAATAAATGTGATTGATCTATCTTTGATAGACCTATATTAATCACATGCACAACTACATTAATAAATAATAAAATTAATAATAAAAATAGAAATAATATTATTAATAAATATATAATAATAATAAAATCTCTATTATAATAAAAGTATTATTATTAGTAATTTAGTAATTCATTTTTTTTTAAGTTTGGTGGGACTACATCTTCATCAAGTTCAATATATCACCCCGATTAAGCCAGGGAATTGAGACCAATAACTTCACATCAAAGAGTTCCTTAACATAGCACCCAACCAGCGTCTATCCAAGACCCATGGATATTAACTAATTCATTTTTTATTTAATATAATTACTTTGATTAATTTATTATTATTATAAAAAAATATAAATAAGATTTCTTTAATAATTTATTATTTATTATTTTTATATATTATAAGATAACAATAACTAATAGTATTAATAAATTTTATTAATTTAAAAAATTAATTAAATAATTTAATAAAAATAGATAATTATTTAATAAAAATTATAATTAAATATTAAATAATTATGTAATATTTGTACTATGACTATCTCTCCTCATCTTTCTAAACCCCCCTCTAGCAAAAGAATACTAAGTAAAATTACTTTAGAGAGTCTTTATGAGTACATTGAATCTTTAGAAAGATGAAGAGAAGACAAAGAAAACCATTTTAAACTACAATTAACAACAATGCTTCACAATAACCACAATTCCTTAGAAAATAAAATACTCTCACTTGAGACTGAACTCCAATGAATGAAAGGTAGAATTCAAGAAATCGAACATAGGAAACAAGTAATGGTTACATAAAATGACACTTTGAAAAACGAGATTAAAAATAAAAGAACAACTACATAATAACTCAAGCCTAAATATCACAGAGAATAAATTCAATATTAAACCCTAAAGGAAGAAATTGATAAACTAATTGTACTTCACCAGGAGTGCCAGAAAAGAGCCTTACACCTTATAATTGTTGGTATAGAAGAACAAAACAATGAAGACATATTAGAATTAGTTAAAGAACAATTAAAGACCAAATCTCAAATTCAAACAACTTATCTCACCGAAGCAATAAGGGTAGTGAAGACAATTGAGCATAAACATAGACTAATCCATATCAAAGTCAGTTGTAATGACCATAAATTACATATACTTAAGAAATCCCCAAGCCTAAAAGGAACGAGAATCTTTATAAACGAAGACCTCATTCTAGAAGTTCAAGTTGAACCTAAGAAAGAAGTACAACAGGTCAACAAGGCAAGAAAAGAGGGGAAATGGGCAATCATTAGGAAGAAGAAAATCTATTATTAGAGACAGAGTCCCAAACATGAATGATAAGTAGGGAATGACGTCACTCCATATCCTCTTCTAGAACTGTCGTGGTTTTCCATGGTGTAAGGGTCCTATATTAAGTTGGATCCCGAGTGATATTAATCTTATTATTTTAGTTGAAACTTGGGAGCATGACGAATCTAGAGTCTCTCACCTTGACGGGTTCACTCTTTTGTCTGCCTGGAATAAGAAATCCTCCAGGAGAGGTTTTGGCAGTATAGCCTGTTATATTAAGAACATTGTTTCCTCTCACATCCGACTTCATAAAACCGACCCCTTCAATCAATACATTTGGCTTGAGACCTCTGATTCTACAACCAATAGGATCTTCCTTGCAATCTACTATTTCACCCTTATCAACTCTACATCTTATTAGAAAAACATCTTGGATAAGAATTTTCCTTTCAATACCTTAGAAAAAGACATCTACAACCTAAGGAATGATGGAAATATACTTTTTCATGGGGACTTCAATGCTCGGACTACTACTAGCCAAGCTATTATGTTAAGTAACAACTCTAACCCTGACCCCTTGTGGCATGATGACGATGGTCACTTAGCTAATAATTTTAAGAGAAAGTCTAAAGATATAATCGATAACTTATTCAGCACCGAGCTCCTCAAACTTTGTAGTTCCTGGGACCTAACAATTTGTAATGGTATTAATAAATGGCCTCTCTTTGGTCAGATGACCTGTTTCCACGGGTTGGGTAGTAGCGTCGTTGACTATGTGATCTCTGACATCCATATCCTCAACCAGATTACAAATTTTGAGCTTCTTAATAGGTACGAGCCTGACTCTGACCATAGACCTTTGTCTTTATCCCTCAATCTTGTTATGCATATCGCCCACATGTAGGACAATAATGAAAGCAAAAGTCACATTCACTTCGATAGAAGCAATGTCGACCTTTTTCTAAGGGATTTGGAAAGAAATCTAGGCTTCGTGGGTTATAATAACAACATTGATCAAAACTATTACCATTTTACTACTACCAATTCCACCACCATTAGAAAATTCTCGAATAACATTTCGTATAAGAAAAATAATAGAACTTTCAATCCTTGGTAGGACAAAGACTGTAAGATTGCTAGAAAAGTAATTAGAGGTGCCCCTAATGATAGCATTAAGATCCAGAATATACGTATATACAAATCTTTCACTAAGAGGAAGAAGAAGTCATATATTAATAAGAGACAAGAGCATCTTCTCCACCTTTCTATAGTTGCGCCCAAAAGGTTTTGGCAGAATGTGTTGGTTTGTAAAACTAAAGATAATCATTTGTCCCTCTAGAAAATTGGGATAACTATATTAAGCAGTTGTATGACTCTCCAGACACCATGGGCACCATCTTAAACACTCGTATTAAGGATGATATTTTTTCTCTGGAAGATGTTGATTTTGGGATTAATAAGCTCACTAATGGGAAAGCCAAAGGTATTGAAGGTCACCAAGTTGAGATCTTTAAAATGGGAAAATCTATCTTCATTCCTCATCTCCACAAGATTCTCAATTTGGCTATAAAACATGGCTTTCCTAAGATTTGGACGCAAAGCCTTATTATGCCTACCTTCAAAAATGAGGACAAAAGTTTGCCCTCTAACTATAGGACCATTATGATTAGCCACATCCTAGCCAAGCTTTATGGCCTCATTTTGGAAAAAAACACTTAGCCTTTGGCTTGAGAACCAGGGTAAAAGAGCTAAAGGGCAAGCTAGTTTTATGAGACATCACTCGACCATCGACCACCTTTTCAGCTTAGGATTATCGCAAAGGAATGTCGCAATAGTAAAATCAATCTCTTCTACTGATTTGTGGACTTTATAAAAGCTTTCGACATTGTCCCCTGAGATCAGCTCTAGGCGAGGGTTGAAGAGATCATGGTTCCTCTCAAACTGAGGATTGTTGTGATCTGCCTCTACGAGACTATCATTTCCAAGCTTAATACCAATGAAGGGTGGTCTAAAGATATTAAATGTAATATCGAGGTTAATCAAGGTTGTCCCCTTTCCCCTACCCTTTTTGGTATTACATTGATAAACTAGAGGAGTGTCTGGAAACTGTGGGTTGCAAAGGCACCGAGCTCACTGGTATTATCATTACTCTTCTCCTTTATGATGATGATATCATTCTTCTTGCAAGGAGCTATGAGGATCTAGATGAGAAACTAAAGACTCTTCATGTCTACTGCTCCAAGATGGGTACGACAGATAATATCGACAGGACTAAAGTCGTGATAATTAAATCCAAAAATATCATCCATGGTTGTTTCGTCTATGATAACCATTGCCTTGAGCAGGTTTCTTCTTATAAATATTGGGTATCGACTTTCCTCATCAACTCAACTGGAATTATAGCATTGAGAAAATAATTATTGGAGGTTGGAAAGCTTATTATGAGCTTGAAAACAATTGTAAGTGAGCCAATCTTTACATTTGGAGTAAAAAAATGTTCCTCTTTGAGACTCTCGTCACCCCTGTTATCTTATACAGATGTGAATTTTGGGGGTGTAGTATATCTAGGGAGTCGTGGAGAAAGATTGAGATGATCCAAAAACAATTCATAACCTATAACCTCAAGATCAAGAGAAATACTCCCTATCTTACCCTCTTGATAGAAACTAATCTATCCCCCATTGAAAGTATGAATATGTTTAGATATCTCATGTATAAGAAGAAGCTTCACAATATGGAACCCAAGAGGCTAGCAAAAATTGCTTCTACCTTTATTCAAAACCCCTACATGCACCTCAAGCGTAGGTGGCATCAGGATGCCCAGTCTTGGCTCAACCTTTGGGGGATTAAGGAGGAGATCATCGTGGGAAGCAACGAAAGTATCAAAGATACTATTACCTCTAGTTGTAAGGACAAGATGTGGGATGCTAAGGAGTTGGAGGGTAAAAGGAAGCTAAGGTACTATAAGGAGGTGATCAATCCCACCCTTGATAACTAAAATGACCTCTCTATGTTGACTAGCACCAAGAAGAGAATGAACATTGCTAGGATTAGAACTAACTCTCATGAGCTTCAGAGTGAGACCAGATGGCGGTTTACTCCCAAGACTCCCTGGGACAATAGAATTTGCCAGATTTGTGATACTAGGAAGGTGGAAGATGAAAAGCACTTCCTTTTAGACTGCTCAGCTCTTGCTCTCATCCACTCTCAATTCCCTATCATCAGCCACACCTCCAATTTTCTTGACTTACTATGCCAGCCCAACTATAGCGATCTTGGAACACTTCTTTCCCTACTCTCCGATCACAGAAACAAGATTTTGAAGAAGGAAATTAGACTCTCTTTTCTTAAGGTCCGATAGACCACATTGGTCTTAGTGGACATTAATCATTATCATCATCAATATTATTTAATATTATTTTTTTGTTTGTCAAGATGTCTATGATCTTACAAGCTCGACTTGTGGCTTGAGGAACCATGACCCAAGGGCATCGAAGCCATCAAAGTCACCCAAGAATCACACTCCACCTAGGCCACACTAGCCCTTAGCTTACTAGATTTTTTACCTTGTCTCCTCCACCTATCCCGGGGCAAAACAACCCCTTGTGAGGTTTGATCCTGGGACACCTTCATGATGAAGCTCATCTTCAACTTGTTGTGCTAGTGAGACTTGACATTTAAATAAATATTATTTAATAAAAATAACTATTTAATATTTTTTTTGTAAGCTTGGTAGGACTACATCTTCATCATGTCCAACTTTTTCACTCGATCAAGGGAATAACACAAGATTTGAACCCAAAACTTCATTTCCACAGTCATTGCCAATTGAATTCCCACGGAAATAATTATTAATATCAAATATATATTATTTTTTTTAATTATTTAGTTAAAATATTTTAAAATGTTTAATAATTAATATTTTTTATTATATAATTAATTTTTTTTAAAGCATTAATAATTTAAATAATTTTATATAAATTATTTAAATAACTTAGCACTTGTATTTATATATATTCCAATCTTTATAAAATTTATAAATAATTAATTTTTTTATCCAATATAATATTTTTTTTTTAATAATATTATAATTTTGGGTCTACTTGGTAATTTCAGTGTGATGATTGTGAATGAAGTCTCACTAAAATGGAGATTTTGGGTTCGAATCTTGTGCTACTCTCCTTTGTAGCGGAGTAAATAATGAACATGTAAACTCCAAATAAGAAAATCCTATTAAACTAAAAATAATATAATAATTAAAATTATTATAATTTAAACTACTAAAAATAAATTGAAAATTTATATAATATTAATATAATATATAGAATTAAACCCATAAACAAATAAAATTAAATGTTAATATTTTATACATAGAGCTAATTTATAATTATCTAGACGTAACCTTTTCAATAGATTTCTGCTCAACTATAATGCCATCCAAATTCTTTACATTTTAGTTATTGATATCAAATTTGAAATATAATTTAGAAAAACCTTTTAAGAAACTTCAATTCTAAGAATATAGCTAATATACCACTTAAATTGGTTACTATTTCCAATATTCTTTATAGTTTGTCGTATCGAATTTTGTAATATATCTATTTGAGTGAGACATATATTTCACTTGGTTATTTTATTGATGTATATATTTCAAGTCACAGTTTTCATATTAATAAACTTTCAATGACTTTGAGTGCTTCCTACTCTGTAGATCGAGAAAATATCAACACACTGAAAGACAAGATTGGGTTGAATTTGTTCCAGATATGACGCTGAAGTTGAATCATGGTTTTCGACAATAAAATTTCCAATGAATTTGATTATGACATCAAACTTAGAATTTTAAATACTAATAAAGTTTTAGTGGTCGAGTGTTCAATATTTGGTGTATCGATTAGAAGGCGTCATCGGTGGAAAGGTGAAAATATCATGTGTCACATTCTCGCTCTCAATCAAAGGTGAAAATATATCTCGCATATCCTCATTCATATAAGTAATTCTAACTCGACATGAACTTAGACTTGGAATTGCAATCGACAAGATGCCTATTCTAAATAACTTTATTTTGAAATTTTAAACGTCAAACTTGAAGGAAGATTTACAACTTACAATCCACATAAAGATTTACAACTTACCAAACAACATTATTATGACATTTTAAGTATTAAATTGTAGCATTCATACAATGAGTAGCGGTGTTCAATAATCATTTGAATTTTGAACCACAATCCAGTGTGTACAGAAGATTACACAAGGCCACCACCAAATAATAGATATTTTGCATCCTTATTTGTTTGCATTATAGCTCTCCGAGGGAAGTAAGTGAAACGTATATTGGATATCCAAGGACAAGGAAGGTCTGCTAGAGGCTTGGGATAAAGGAATGGAGGGCAAAGAGGTGCCCCAGGTTTCAACCCTAAGCATGACGTTCCGCATAGTAAACCCCTTCATCATAAAATGTTCACTTCATCTTTAAATCCCAAACATCATGCTTCATCCTTGAATACCAAACATCATATCGAGAGTTGTTCCTCTCTTTGTCCACCAGGTCACTGCCCAGCTCCCCTCTGAAGCTCACGAAGTGGACGCTCTTTGAACGATGGAATTCGTGTTGATCGCCACCCAGCTCGGCTTCAATGCCATATTCGCGTTGTTGTTAGTGTGACAGAAATTCATCCCTTTCTCTGTAAATTTTGTAGCTCTACTGATTGCCAGTGCCATTTTTCTAGTGTTCCATACGAGTAACGACAAGAGCTGAAGGAGAAACCAAGAGGCAATAAGTGGAAGGTTTGTCAATGAAACGAGATGAAGCCCTCAAATTCATGTGACTAGATTTGAAGAAATAAAATTAGCGCTGAAAGTTGGGAGCTTAAATTCAAATAGACTCGTGAAATGAATTACGCAATTAATGTCGCCAGACTGCATTACTGTCACTACAGATCGATATACGTCATAGTATTTAATGGATTATGTGCATCATACCATATCGTGGGATGTATGCACATCCTACCATATCGCGTGTTCATGAGTCTTAAGGTGCATTAAATAACAATGGGTCTCATCATGCCCAACTTTGGAACAAGGTTGGCATATAGTTTTTTCATTTTTTTCTTCACACTTGCATTTTTTTTCCCTTTTATTTTCCATTCTTCTCTTTTCCTTTACTTTTAAATGGATTTTTCTTACTATCCTCTTCATGAATGTTCTTTCCTCTTGTTTCAAGGTGCATGACTTGCACACATATCTCATCCAAAATATTCAGATTGAACATAAGAATAGTATGTTTTAAGTAGGAATTTAAGTCCCCAATATATTTCAACAATGTAGCTTGGGAATTCAAGTTTACTTCTAACAACAAAGCCCTTTTTCTAAACTCCTCAGTATAGTCTTGAACTGTTTGGCTCTTGAGCTGCCTAAAATGTTGCCAACTCATAATGGCTTTTTGCATATAGGTTAATGATCCGAATTGGATCTTTAAATATTTCTATGACTGTTTCAAATTATGTCAGGCTTCAAAATCTTATGAATAACGAGCTTATCAGAAATGACCTATAGACAATGGCAATTTGTGGCCAGTACGAACAACGAGGACCCTCGATCAAAGCGCGTTGATCGTTGGCCCATGGATACCGCACATGAACACAAATTAGCAATCGGAAGCTCAGATCAAAAAACAGAGTCAATTTCTGATACGCGATTAGCGCAAATCGCATATCATGGGGCAAAACGCTCAGTGAAGGAAAGCCATGAGCACTCGGTCACGAGGAAAACAGGAAACCGTCAGAAGGCGGGTCCCGCACCCAAAACCGGTAGGATATCGCGTGCACTTCAAGCAGTAAGCGGGTTTGGCTGAGTTCAGCACGATGCCACACACCAGGTGACACGCGTCTAGCGGATGAGAGAGAAAACTGCTTACATCGCATGAGTAACGGGCGAGCAACCTACCTGTGCGATATAGACAGAGATAGTAGGATCTGGAAGCTCCAGATCAACAGCGGAGAATCAACCCGATGGAAGACTGGATTTGACAAGGAAATAGACTGAGGTACATGAGATTTGGGGTCTGAGATGACCAATGAGTTGCCAAAGGAACCAATTTCACAGGCAATATTGGAGCAACGAAAATAACGACCATTCAAAAAGAATTGACACTCAGTTCGTGAGGAAACTGGTGACCACCTCTCTGTGAAGCATTACACAATGATGATGACGCAGAGCAGGGGAATTCTAGCGGACAAAGGCAGGCGATCAAGAGAGCCAGGAAGCGAAAATGAACAGTTAGGGAGCAGATTGGCTTCAAGCCATGAATAGACAAAGAGCAGAGAGGGGCAGAAGTAGAGAAAGAAGTGAATTGCAGAGAACAGAGAAGATGAGCTGACCCGCAGAGCAAAGGCAACATCAAGCAGATAGAACAGAGAGAGCCTCGGAGTCTGTGAACTCCAGAGAAGGCTTGAGAGGCTCAAGCAACTCCTCTGTGTATTCCTATTGGGTATTGAGTACCAAATTGGACTCATACCACTGAGACCAGTTGAGGTCGAGATTCAGTAAGGGGAGTTTGTGTACTCTAGAGACTTGGGGGATCTAAGTACAATCCTACTGATCATTCTCTATTAAGTGAGACTCAAATTGAGCTCATTATTGTAAAATCTCTGTTTTAAGACACAATGGAAAGGCTACCACTGAAGGCTGGACCAGGAGACGTAGCCTAGGAGGATTGGGTGAACTCCTCATTAAATTTATTGTGTTTTCGTATTTTCTTACTGTGTTTCTCTTATTGTTTCAAGTGTCTGTGTATTTCACAATCTTATCGATCCATTACTTAAAATAACATAGGCACACCCTAGCGCATGGGTCTGTAATACCTTCATTAATTAACTGAAATTATTCACAAGTGATTTTCAGATCAAGTGGTATCAGAGCTTCTAGGTTGTTTAAGGTTAGACAAGCTTGTGCTGGATTTTGTTGTTGAATGCTAACTAGATCAAAGCTTAAATTAGGGGAAGGAGAGTTGGTCAAAACTAACCCGGAAATTGGAAGAATCTATCCTCAGAAGAAAATGTCAAAAGAAAGTCGCTTGGGAGCATATCCCCAATTTATAGATAATTTCCTGGCCACGAGGTCCATGGTAGAGGAAATGTATAAGGACTTCAGGAAACATAAAGATGAAGATTCATCAGGCTCCAAATAAGAAAAAGGAGAAGAAGAATCTCTCCTCCATGACCACTCAAAAGGCAAAGGGAAAGAAGAAAGTTTTCTCACACCTCCTAATAGCCCTGAACATAAAAAGAAGACATCTTTGATTAAACTAGATGTTAAATTTGATGTACCAATATATGATGGAGAGTTGAATGCAGAGAAGCTGGATAATTAGATCAGACAAATTGATGTTATTGCAGAGTGTAGAGTATCGACTCAGACAAGAGTAAGATTCAACTGGCCAGTCTACGCCTCAGAGGCATTGCCTTGGTATGGTGGGAAGGCAGGACCCAAGCTCACAAGAAGAAACATGGTAAGATTCTTTATGTCTAGAGTGAATTTGTTTCTGCAATCAAAAAGCAGTTCTATCCACTAGTTTACATGCAGCGAGCCATGATGAGTTGACAAACTCTTCGCCAATTGAAAGAGAAAAGTGTACAAGGTTACACCCAAGAATTTAGGAAAAGAGCTTTGATTATAGGAATTTCATTAGACTCATCTGAGACTCTATTGAAATACATAGGTGGTATACATAGCTACATGAGGCACACTATCCTCATGTTTAATCCCACTAGTATAAATGAGGTATCTGTTCAAGCTACGCATCTAGAAGCTAGAGGAAAGAATGGGAACCCAGAAGTTTGAGGATCATCCAAGCCCATTGCAAGGAAGAATAAGGAGAAAAGAAAACAGAAATGGAAAGAGAGGAATGGAGACACTGTACAGAAAAGAAAGTCTTCATGCACTCACTGTAAGAAGGATGGGCATGATGATGAGCACTGTTGGATTCTGCATCCAGAGATGAGACCTAAGAAGTTCGAGGGCAAGAATAAGAAGACTGTTGTAGCTATTCAGAAAGATTTGGGGTCGAACTGAGGAGATGAAACAACAATTGCAGTCATAGGTATAAAAGGTAAAAATTCTGAAGCACCTACTAGTAATTCTGCACAATCTATTAATGATGAAGAAAATGAGAGAAAAAAACATGAGCTTTTCGATATTCGAGTTATTTCCAAGCATCAAAAGATTGATACTTTGTTTGATAGTGGCTCACAAGTAAATTTAATTTCTGAAGAAATTGTAAAGAAGTTGGGATTACTCACTACACCTCACAAGAAACCATACCCATTAGGTTGGTTAAGTGATAAAGCACAACTACAAGTGACTAGACAATGTAAACTTTAGTTTTCTTTTAGGTCAACATTTGTAAATGAGGTTGAGTTAGATATAGTTCCTCTAGATATATGTGGAATTGTTTTAGGAAGTCCTTACTTGTATGATAGAAAAGTTATTTTCTATAGAGTTGAGAACAAGTATCTACTCGTTAAAAAATGAATCAAATACTTTGTAAGAGCTCATAAGCTCAAGAATAATTATACTGTCATAAACGCAGGGCAGATGAAACGAATTGTAAATTCGTGCAAATTTTTTTTACTAATGGTTATAAAGGAAAATAAATCTGATAAAACCATTGTATTTGAGAGCTGTGATGCTAAACAACAAGTTGATTTAGAGAAAGTTGTTTCAGAATATGATTTCTTGTTTCAAGAACCTAAAGGTCTGCTACCTAAAAAGAAAATATTGCATGATATAAATTTGCAGCAAGATATTCCATTGTCTAACATCGGAATGTACAGGTTGTCCGCTTTAGAGAATGCAGAAATCAAGAAGCAGGTGCAGGAGTTGCTCGAGAAGGGGTTCATCAAACCTAGCACATCACCATGTGGGTCTCCAATCATTTTGGTAAGAAAGAAAGATGGCTCGTGGAGAATGTGCATTGATTACCGAGCACTGAATAAGATAACGATAAAAAATCGTTATCCCCTTCCTCGCATAGATGATCTATTAGATCAATTGAAAGAAGCTGTTTATTTTTCCAAGTTATACTTGCATAGTGGGTATCATCAGGTCAGAGTTGCAGAGCAAGATGCATGGAACATTGCTTTCAAAACAAAGCAGGGATCGTATGAGTGGTTGGTTATGCCTTTTGTCTTAACTAATGCTCCTGCTACTTTCATGAGAATAATGAATGATGTACTCAAACCTTTTCTTGATGATTTTGTTATTGTATATTTGGATGACATTCTTATATTTAGCAAAATGTTGGAAGAACATTTAAAGCATGTTAAACAGACACTCGATGTTTTGAAAAGAGAAAAACTTTACGTTAAACTCTCAAAATGTGAATTCGGCGAAACATCTTTGAATTATTTGGGTCATATAGTAGGGGGTGGTGAATTGAAGATAGATCCCTCTAAAGTTGCAGTCATTGTAAACTGGCCTAAACCCAAATCTGCTACAGAAGTGAGAAGCTTCTTAGGAGCAGCACAATATTGGAAAAAGTTCATTTCTAACTTTTCCTTAATTTCAGCTCCCTTACATGCTTTGACAGAATTGAACAAGGTGTTTTAATGGGGAGGAAAATAGCATAAAGCCTTTGACACCTTGAAAGAAAAGACTAGTACAACACTAGTACTGGCACTTCCTGATCTTCAAAGACCATTTTAGATCCAAACAGATGCCAGTGACTATGCCATGGGAGGAGTGTTGATACAGCACGATGAACCCATATGTTATCATTCTGAGACATTTAATTCTGCAGTAGTTAACTATCCCACTTATGATAAAGAATTCTATGCATTAGTACAGAGTGTGAAAAAGTGGAAACATTACTTAATGGGCAAAGAGACAATTATACATACTGATCATCAACCACTTCAATATCTACACTCCCAAACTAAGTTGTAGCAATCAAGACACTATAGATGGATGGGTTTTCTACAACAGTTTCATTTAGTCATCAGATATAAAAAGGGCATACACAATAAAGTTTCAGATATGCTATCTAGACCTATTATAAATGCATCCACTATACTTAAGCATAATTCAGTACTGCATGAGAGCTACATTAAATAATATGCTCAAGATATAGATTTCAAAGATGTATATGCAACTTTAAGTCAATGAAAACGAGTAGAAGAACTAGATTATCATGTTAAGGACCGACTCTTGTATCATTGTGGGAAGCTGTGCATTCCACAAACTGAAAGAATAAAGATAATTCGAGAAGCACACACTTCTCTAATATCAGGTCACTTCAGGGTAAGCAAAACAGTTGCACAACTGCAAAGGTTTTGTTATTGGCCAAAAATGAATGAGACAATTTCTAGATATGTAAGAGAGTGTACTATGTGTGCTAAAAGCAAGTCCAGCAATAGAAAACTAAGCTTGCACACTCCACTGTCAGTTCCTTCTCATCATTGGGAAAGTATTTCCATGGACTTTGTTGGAGGGCTGCCTAAATCTAGGAGAGGTCATGACTATTTATATGTTGTTGTGGATAGGTTTAGCAAAATGTGTATTTTGATACCTTGTAATAAACAAATTACAGCTGAACAAACTGCAAATTTGTTCTTTCAGCATGTATGGGTTCATTTTGGATTACCCACTTCCATTGTATCTGATCGAGACACCCAATTTGTTGGGAAGTTTTGGTCGAGTTTGTGGGAACTGATGGACACCAAACTGAAGAAAAGCGCAACCTTTCATACACAAAGAGATGGCCAGACAGAAGTGGTCAACAGGACAGTGATCCACTTGCTCAGAGGCTATTGCAGCAAGTGATCCACATTTTTGTTATGTGCAGCATGCTTACAACCGAGCAAAACATTCTTCTACGCAGAGATCTCCTTTTGAGACCTGTTTCGGTTTCACACCAAGGTCTCCCTTGGATTTTGTCTTTGGTAAAGACATAGTAGTTGATGGACACAGTGATGTGGACAAGGCAACCAAGTTCATTGAACAAATCCAAGAGATTCACCAGGCAGTGCAGGAACAGCTGGAAAAGAGCCAAGCCAAATACAAGGCAAGGCATGACAAGCATTGGATGGAGCATAGTTTCCAAGTTGGTGCTCAAGTCTGGCTGTATATCAGCAAGGACAGAATGCAAGGTGAAGGTAGAAAGTTAAAGCCAATAAGGTATGGACCTTTCAAGATACTTGAGAAAATTGGTGAGAATTCTTTTTGCCTTGATTTAATAACTTACATGCACATCTACTCAGTCATTAATGCAGACAGCTTGAGACTATTTGAACCTTCATTAATTGACGATCCTGAAGAGCAGATTCAATTACCTTCTATTGATGATATGTTACTTGAATATCTCAATGAACTGCAGAAAGACACAGTTCTGGACAGGAAGGTGAGGACGACGTGCAGGGGAGATGTCGAGTACCTCAAGATTGGACTCAAGGGTTCCAAGCCAAGCAGTGCAAAATGGATAGATATTGGACAAGTGAGACAGCTATACCCTCACTTAATTGATGCTTGAAAACCAACTTTTGGTGGTCCAAAAGCTTTTTCAATGGGAAGGCCATGATCCGAATTGGATCCTTAAACATTTCCATCACTGTTTCAAATTATGTCAGGGTTCAAAATCTTATGAATAACGAGCTTATCAGAAATGACTTTTGGACAATGGAAATTTGTGGCCAACATGGAACAACAAGGACCCTCGGTCAAAGCGCACTGACCGTTGGCCCATGGAGACCGCACATGAACGCAAATTGGCAATCAAAAGCCCAGATCCAAAAACAAAGGCAGTTTTTGATACGCAATTTGCGTTAATCGCGTATCGCATGGCAAAATTCTCAGTGAAGGAAAGCCCCGAGCGCTCGGTCACGAGGAAAACAGGAAACCATACGGAAACCGTTAGAACGCTGGTCCCGTGCCCAAAACCGGCAGGATATCGCATGCACTTTGAGCGGTAAGCGAGTTTTTCCAAGTTCAGCGTGATGCTACACACCGGGTGACACGCGTCCAACGGATGAGAGAGAAAACCGCTTACATCGCGTGAGTAACGGTCGAGCAACTTACCCGCGCAATATAGACGGAGATCGTAGGATCTGGAGGCTCCAAATCAATGACGGAGAATCAACCTGATGGAAAACTAGATTTGACGGGGAAATAGACTGAGGTACATGAGATTTGGGGTCCAACATGACCGATGCGTTGGTAGAGGAATCAGTTTCACAGGCAATCTTGGAGCAATGGAAATAATGACCGTTCAAAGATAACTGACACTCAGTTTATGAGGAAACAGGTGGCCACCTCTCTATGAAGCGTTACACAGCAATGATGACACAGAGTAGGGGAATTCCAATGGACAGAGGCAGGCAATCCAGAGAGACAGGAAGTGGAAACGAACAATCAGGGAGCAGATTGGCTTTAATCCATGAACAGGCAAAGAGCAGGGGGGCAGAAGTAGCGAAAGAAGTGAATTGCAGAGCACAGAGAAGCCGAGCTGACCTGCAGAGCAAAGGAAACATCGAGCAGACAGAACAAAGAGAGTCGAGAGTTTGTGAACTCCAGAGAAGGCTTGAGAGGCTCAAGCAACTCCTTTGTGTATTCCTGTCGGGTATTGAGTACCAAATTGGACTCATACCACTGAGACCATTTGAGGTCTATATTCAATAAGGGGAGTCTATGTACTCTAGAGACTTGAGGGATCCAAGTACAATCCTATTGATCATGCTCTGTTAAGTGGGACTCAAACTGTGCTTCTTATAGTAAAATTTCTGTTTTAAGACACAATAGAAAGGCCACCACTGAAGGCTGGACCAGGAGACGTAGCCCAGGAGGATTGGGTGAACTCCTCATTAAATTTGTTATGTTTTTGTATTTTTTTACTGTGTTTCTCTTACTGTTTCAAGTGCCTATGTATTTCGCAATCTAATCGATTCGTTGCTTAAAATAACATAGGTACACCCCAGCACATGGGTCGGTAATACCTTCATTAATTTACTGAGATCACTCACGAGTGATTTTCAGATCAGCTAAAGGATAAAATTGTCTTTTAATTGCATAAACAAATTCAACCCAAGAAATTGATATCTTACCATGAATTTGTATTTCCTCTTGAGTCTTTGTTTCCCACCAGACTAATGTTGCTCCTTCTAGCCTCAATGAAGCCAACTGGATCTTTATGTCATCTTCTTGAAGGTTTTGAACTCTGCAATAAACCTCCAATTGTCGAATCCAATTGTCTAACTTTTTTGCATTCACCTCACCATTGTACATGGGAAGTTCAAACTTAATGTCCAATTTGAGTAAGGGAGTTTTTTCCTTTGGGTTTTTAAATGAGTAATAGTTTTAGTGGTGGAAGTGGAAGATGATGTTGTTTGAGATGTTGAGGATGATGAAAATGATGAGGAAGATGATGAAGATGGTGGAGATGGAGGAGACTTTCCTCCATTACCCTTTGAATCCTTATTTTCATCTTTTTTATCTCCTGAGCTTCCCTCTCCTTGTGGGGGCTTCGAACTCTATCTAGCCATTCTAGTATTCCTCTCTTCATAGAGAACTCTAACCATGTCAGTTAAGTCATAGAAATATTTATTGAATTCTTCCTCTTCTAAAGGACCTTCAATCTCTCTTGCTCCAAACATGATGGATTTCGATTCAAGCTCAACTTCTCACACTACTTGTACCTCCTCAATCTCAATTGAAGGTAAAATTTGAGGAGCTTCAAGTGCAGCTGGGATTAGAACTTTGGGTGGAGATTGTGGCCTTGTGGATCTCCTTCTTGTAGGCATTACCTCAAGATTTGCAACCAATATTTTCCCTTCTCCTCTCTGCAACTTTAACCTTGTAAGCATCACAAATTTGCAACCATTAAAACCCTACTTGCGCAAAACTCTAGCAATCAAGCAAATAACCTCTTGCTCTGATACCAACTTGATGTGTGGTTGAATGCTAGTTTTTTTGTGCTAATTTCAACTTCAGATTTATAAGCAAATGCTTGTCAATTGCTTCATGTGCATAGGTTCCCTTATAGTGTTTGTGAATGAAAACAGGTAAATTTGATCAAGGTTTATGTTAAGGTCATGAGAAAAATAACATTAAAAAAAGTGTTGAACAACAACAATCAAATGTACAAAAAACCATCAAAATGAAAACTTAACACATTGTTTTGCTGAAGAAGTTCACCCCTCCTAGGCTACATCTCTTTGGTCTAGCTACCATGACTTGGGCCTCTCTATTAGCTAAATAATGGAAAAATTGTTGTTTACAATGCTCTACTACTCCTTAAACCTGCTTCAATGTGCTCAGAATGCCCAAATCAGCTAGGAACACCTTTTTTTTATCTCGATTTGGTCTAATTTTGCCCAAGTTATGGTCAAAACAGTTTTCCCTAGTAAACCTCCTCTAAACTTGGAGGAACTCTAGTGAACTCCACCAAAACTGGAGTTACCGCCGAAATAGGCGAGACCGCCAAAATCTCCACTAAATTTAATTGCAGTTTAATTAACGTTAAGCATGTTTAATTAATCACTAAACATGATTAGCACAAATCTGCATTTTAATGGTAAATTGTTAGCCTTTGTGTGGCAATCTTCATGGAATAGGTCACATGGGTAGTATAAAATGTCACGGTTACATTTTAGTTGGTGTGGTTTTATGGATAACTGTTAATCGTAGCCGTTATGGTGTGTTCACATGGGAGGGGGCTGGCCCGCGCGTTGGCTCCCCCCAAACCCCCAACAACGAACATAATACAATTTGAATATAACTCGAAATTGTATATAGTTAAGAACCGCATCGGTGATGTAATGGTAAGTCATTGTGTTTGTTGGGGCGAGGTCACAAGTTCAACCCCGTTGACCTGCCCATTATTTTTCATTGCTCGCAAATTGAACTTGGCCTTTGGGGAGGGACACATGTCGCCTCTGGGCTTGCCACTTGTCCCCTTCTCATTTGTCCATTCCTTACCAATAAAATGAGCCACGTCACCACACTTGCAAACCAATCTCAACGCGATACTTGACTTTGCAGTGACTATACTTTCTTTTTTTAATTCTTGTGTTTGGCAAAGTACACATAACACGATATCTTCCTCATACGAGCTTGGTTTTCAGTTAAACAAGTTGCGTTGGAATCGTTTCGCCGAGACGGACGCAGTCATTCACGTTTCCAATGATTCTAAGAATTTTAATTTCTGAACTAAATACTGAGCACCTGATCATCTTAAGAAGAAACACATACTCTTAACCATTAAGTCCACTCATATATTTTTTTTAATAATTTATTTGAAAATTACATATTCCATATATAAATATCTGTATTTTCATTTCATTTTTTCTAATATCAAATATTAATTTTTTCTTTTGAATAAAATTTTCCATATTCTTTATTGCACTTCTCCTTATTAAATATTTTTATATTTTCTAAATTCTTAGAAAACATTTCATTTTTTAAATGTTAAATTTGTTATAAAATTTCCAATATTTGGAATCTATATTTTTCAATATTATAGATTTCAAATATTTTTAATATAATTTTTTTAATTATAAATTTTCAATATACTTTTTCCGTATTATATTTTTTTTGAATATTTCCATTTTCTTATATTTGTAATATTCATAATTTTATTATTCTATTGTTTATTTTTTTCAAGTTAAAATTTTCAATATATTTATATAAATAATTTCTTTATATTTATTTAAAAATCTCATATTTTGATTTATATTTTGTATTTATTTATTTTATATTTTAATTTTTATAACTATATTTTAAAATATGTTTAAACGTGTATCTTTTATTTTTTCTATTTGTATTTCTCTATTCAATATTCAATATTTATAAATTCCTTTTCCTAAATGTTCATAATATTCTATAGTTATAATGCTTTTAGCTACAATGTTTTACGAATATGTGATGTTTTATCCACATTTAAATGTTTAATGTTTTAATAATGTTTTTTTTGAATATTTAATGTTTTATCAACATTTAATGTTTCATATTTTAATAATGTTTCGTTTATGTTTCCTATTTTATTAATCTTTAATTCATGTTCAATGCTTCATTTTTTTTAATTAATGTTGAATATTTTATCTTATTCAATGTTTAATGATTCATTAATTTTCCATGTTTTAATAATATTTTATTAATTTTTAATGTTTCATTATTTTTAATGGTTTATTAATTAATATTGTTTAATCTTTTATCAGTTAATATTTAATATTTTAATAATGTTCTATCATCCTTCAACTTGTTTAATTAATTAATATTTTATTAACGTTAAATGTTGAATGTTTTATATTTTATATTTTATCGAACGGAATAATCTGTAACAGTTAATCTTTAATGTTTTATTATTTATACTGCAGACATGCGTCACAACTCATGTCTCTCATAAGCACATACATGTTTTTGTTTGTGCAAACAACTCAAAGATACAAACTACTCCAATCATGAACTCTTTGTGCAAGCAACTCAAAGATACAAACTACTCCAATCATGAACTCATAGTATATTTAATGTATATTTTTTTAAAGATAAAAAATTTGGCTTGGGGCCCACCCCAAGGTGGGAGGGTTTTTTTTTTTTTTTTATCTCTTCGAGCCCAGATAAGTCGGTAAGAGGTAAGGAAATCTCGACCGGCCTGGAGAGATTTTTAGGATTAGAGGTCAAAGGATCATATAAGAGGGAAGGTAGGGGTATAGGGGAAGGAAGGGAGAAAAGATAAGGAAATAGGAGATAAGGATAGGAGAGAAGGAAAGGGGAAAAGGAAAGGCTTAAAAAAATTGTATACTAACCGATATTTAATTTACGGAAGGTGTTTGGGAATAGACATAACTACTTATCATCTTAGTTAATTATAGTGATGAAGGGTTCAAAATTAACAAAATGTTATTGGAATCATGGATAGAACTTGACTCACAAATTCGATAATTTGTCCATTGAATAAAGTAAAACCATTAACATTCTGTGCTAAAATAATTAAAATAGGGGTTAGAGTTGCAGATGGTGACATTGTGCGTTAAAATAATTAAAATAGGGTTTAGAGTTGCAGATTGTGATACTTCAAATTTGAAATTCTTAGTTAATTGGACACATTGGGACAAATTTAAAGAGCGCGTCTTCCAATATCAAAAAATGAACCACGTAAAAAAAGGGAGTTGTCTATAGTGCGATTTTTTGGAGTTTCCGGTGCCAGAATCCGGTGAAAATTTTGATGTGAAATCTTGATTTGTGTTATTTAAACTAGTTTTTCGACTGTATATATGGATTCAACACCATCAAAAACGCCTAGGGAAATTCTATTGTGTAGGGTTTACCCATCAATCTTGTGATTTCAATGAATTCCTACCGGATTTTAGAGAAATTAGACTGGAAAAATCCATCGGAAAAGCTTCCAAAAAGTCGCACTAAAGGCAACTCCAAAAAAAGCACTTTAATTATTAATGTAGTTATTACGATTGGAGGACCAATTGTAGACATCTCTTTGACTATGCCTCGATGACAACAATTTAAAATAGGAGTTGTCTTTAGTGCAACTTTTTGGACTTTCCAGTGCCGAAATCCTGCGAAAAAAATTGAGGTGAAAACTTGATTTGTGTTATTTAAACTGGTTTTTTTACTGTATCTATGGATTCAACACCCTGAAAAACCCCTAGGGCACTTCGCTTATGTAGGGGTTACCCATCAAGCTTGTGATTTCAATAAATTCCTGCCGAATTTTAGAGAAATTAGGGCCAAAAAACCCACCGGAAAAGCTTCCAAAAAGTCGCACTGAAGACAACTCATTTAAAATGTGCATTTAGTGTTAGCAAGCCGTCGAGTGGGGCATCTCTTTCACTATACTTCGATGTCAACAATTTAAAATGTGCATTTAGTGTCAGCCAGCCACCGAGTGGGGCATCTCTTTCACTATGCCTCAATGACAACAATTTAAAATGTGCATACGGAGGCAATTCTTAAAAAAAAGTCACTAAGTCAATCATTGGCTTAGTGATTGGCTTAATGCATGACCATGAGTATGTATTTGAATACATAAACCATAAGTTTCTGGTCGGCGCTACACCATTCCGACTTAACACCTATCTTGTAGTTAAAGCATAGTGTCCACCTACATCTATTGAATACACATGTCCTGTAGTTAAAGCATATGATCCACCTACATCTATTGAATACACATGTCCTATAGTTAAAGCATACGATCCACCTACATCTATTGAATGCCACAAAATTTTGCACAGAAAATTTTAAAATTCAAATGAAATGTGGGTGGAAGGGACTGGGTGACATAAACTTTTAGCCTTGCCATTCATTACAAAAAATGCAGCTGCGTTGAATGACAAGCTGTGAATCTCTGCTGTGAAGGAGGCTTGCGGCAATGGAAAGGGATTTGTTGACAAAACCGCTGAGGGTTGGTATTTGGATTTCTATTTACCTATCATACAATTTTTTTTTTTTTATGTTTTTGGCTCTTATGCTTCGTGTCAAGAAACGTTATGTTTAAACTTTTTCCCTTCAAGAGTAAGGTTCTTACAATAAATTAACCCTTCACCAATAAATGCTTGATTATAAAATTATTCTTCAATAACATAATTATGTTAAATTTTCACATATTTATCATAAGGAAAATAAAATGACAATAACACACAAATCATTTATTAAATCTCAATTTTGGTTTGAAATTGCATGAAACACTTACAACAAAGTATTTAGAAATTGAAATCGAATGTCCTTGCCACGGACATGCCATAGCATTTGTATATATGATATATGACTAAGGATATTTTATGGGACATACAAGATGACCAAAATAGTAAAACTATTGGATGCTATCAATAAAAAATCAAAAGTAGATTAATTAATATGGTTTATGTTATTATTTACTTAATCTAATATATACTAGTGGATCTAAATATAAAGAACATTTTACCCTATATAATTTAGCATTGCTTTGGATAATGAGATATACACTAATTTTGACAAGAATGAATGCATAGTATTTGAACCTTTTAAAAATTAAAAGACTTAAATGATGTTAAATGGACATTGTAGATATCTTAACATCATTTTATAGGATTATGTTATGGTTTCCTCCGCTATTACGTTCTTAGAGAGCAAACACTTATAAGTATTAAATGTGGTAAAAGCATGCTCCGATCAAATATTTCCTTCTATTTATCACCAAATTGTAGTAAAACCAATATATATAAACATAAAAAAACATTGTGTATTAAAGTAGCATTGAATAAAGTCATAAGAAACTCACTCTAAAAGGGTTGCAAATCTTATCTAACTAGTTTATTTTTTAGACAAAAGAATTTCATAGAAAATTCAAAATAATTTTCATCTTGGTGTATTATTTAGAGATTGTACCTTTAATCTAACTTGTAGACATATCAACTAAAAATTAAATGCATTTAAATTATAATACTTTGATAACTACAATTGTGGAGGTTTCAACAAAAAATGTTGAACATTTGAAATATGTTTATTTTTCTTATTGAAAGCGTATAATCAATACTAGGTAGAGCACTTGATGGTTATCCATTACATATATTTCAACTGCCATTTAAATACCCCCAGAATATTTAGATTCCCAATAAGACTAAGTTCCATGCAAATTAGGATATAATTTTTGACATTATCTAATATAAGGTTCCATACAAAACAAAAATTTATGACACCCTAAAAGGGCACAACGTCCAGTTTTTATTAGATCCATCTAATAAGAGAAATTCATTTTACAACAAATTATTAGTTGTTCAAACTGATGTCACAAATTACAAATTTCTAAATTTCATTACTCCAATGATAATGTAAGCAACGAAATGCCTCAAGTTGCATGGAATCTATGCATTAAATCCAAATAAAGATGGAGATTGGACATTTATGCCAAACAATCTCCCCATATTTAAATGAATCTTGAGAAACATAAAGGGAAAGATGTTATGTCATAGTAGCAAAATGCTCCAGTCTAAATGTGTCACATCTTTTAGTCTATTTTTAAAAGGGATGGTAAGATGTGGGCCACCTACGTATATGAAATACAAATGGACAAAAAATATTATCAACATCTCATTCTCCATTATGTGGTGTGGTGGGGCCTTCCATATTATAGAACTTTATTCTATTAAGATTAATTTGACATAAAAATGCAATACTTTGACCTTAATTATACTAGATAAAAATATATCATGTTGGACTTCAAATTTGTTTTGTCATAAATATGTTTATTGTTTGGATTCTTTATATTTTTAATCCTTATCTATGTTTAATAGGTTTTAGATTAAAATAAATATATATTTTTTAAAATGATGGGGAGATAAGATTTGAAAAGATTTGTCTACTCATGTTTGCACCTAAACAAAACAAGGTATTAAAAATTATTACTGAAATACAATATTAAAAAAAATTCTCATTTAATTGAGGTATTTTTTTTATTGATTATTTAATTTTGGGAAGTTTATCTAAATATGTTAGAATGATTATCATTACTACTTAAATTATTTCTTATCTATGAAAGGACTTTTTTAATGGTTTTTTTGGTTAATTTTAATCAAATCCTATAGAGATTTTTTATTTTTAGATTGCTAAATCCACTTATGCATTCAAAATTTATTTTAAATAAAAAAAAGTCACAATCTTGTGGTGAAAATAGTTATTTCATATATAAATTAAAGTGTTAGGATATTCCGACACATAGGAATAGTTAAGTATAACTTGGTCTAGTATAGAGTTAGGTAAAGTGTGTTTCTTTACCGTTGTACATTTTGTAACTTACAATCCGACGGTCACGATATGTAGTGATCTGACGGTTCATTCTCTCCTCGGTATTACCGACACTTGATCCGTGGCTTGACACCCGATTGGTCCATGAATTCTATTTAAAGCGCATGGAGGGTCATTTGTAGGTTAACCGTGCATGAGAGAAGCTTATGTAAATTTTCATTCTTTTATTAATAAATTGCCTGTAGTAGCCACGTTGGCGCAGGCCGTGGACTGTTTCCCTCTCTGAGGGTTTTAACCACGTCAAAATACTGGT
>APFE031711669.1:39629-50283 GCA_000404065.3 Pinus taeda
ATATTAAATTTTTCAAATAAAAGAAAATAAACCTTATCATACTAATTAAAAAACACTAATTCTCATCATTATTCATATAAATATTTTAGTTTAAATATATTCAAAATTGAGATTACCCTCTAAATCTTGCCGGGCCACACAAGCATGAAAATCTCTCCCCATATGCATATCACACAATCAATTATTCATTACTACTTGCAAATACCAATCTTCAAATAAGTCGCATTAATCTTAAACCCAAGATACCCAATTTAAAAAAAAAAAAACCTATTGATTTTTTTTAATGAATTGGTTTTACATGGGCCATTGTAAAGTTGTATTTATCTCATGCATATATATATAATATGCATGAGTCTTCCGTTTAGGCAAGACAACTTTTTTCAAGTCACTAAAACTTATTGTAATTAATCACAAAGATGTCAACTCCGATCATAAATTCATGTCTAACCTTCGTTCTCTTTCCCGACTCATGTCCAGTGAGACTTATTCTTTCCTTTTTCGCTTGAGCTATTGTCGTTGGATTTCCAATGGATGTAACATGTTCTATTCCCACAATTTGAAAAAATCTGTCCACTCGAGTAAAGGCCGACACGATGCTTGAGATGTAATGACTTTGGCATTACTGGCCTTCCTCAGCTGAACCTCAATGCATTTTGCAATGACCTCTTGCAAGTTAGCCCCGCGTCTCCTGAAGCAATGCTCCTCGGAAGCCTCCAATGGTTGCAGCAAAGGAAATATTTCTTTAAATCTGTCATTACTGTTATTGTTGGCAGTGCATTGCCTCATGGGATTCACTTCCCATAAAGTTGAAGATGATTCCAGACGGTGGTTCCTTGTGGAGGTCTCCACAAAACAGACCAATATAATCCCTTTAAATTTTCAAGTGATCCACTAAATTAACCCCCCGCATCAAACAATTTATTTGCTTCAACTATGAGTTTACACCCTCAGAAATGGCAGAGAATCTGCAACCAGACATCCACCAAAAGCCCGTTCTGCAATTTGGCTAACAAAATAATGCGCAAAAACAAAGATAAAAGCAAGGGTGGATTTACTTTTGGTTTTTCTGGAAGTTTTTCCCAGGATTTCAAAATTGCAATGCGTGGATGTAAAATTATCCACACATAAGAATTATCACTTACAATAGGACCATGACAAAAACATACACCAAACAGAAGTAGTTGAAAGGTGCGAGACGAACTTTGCCGGAGACAGGATGGCTTGCTGGAGGCTGGACAAGTGGCTATATTGAGGAGAACAAACGCCTAGAAACTCAGTCTACCACATTCGCTTTTGATTTCTTGAATGGGTATTCATGACGTTTTTAGCGAAATGTTAACCATCAAAAATACGTTTTGAACCATTCCAAACACGTCTAAAAAACGGGCTTTAAAAATTTCTTACCTTCAAATACATTCAAAAGGTCTTATGCCCGTCAAATTCCATCCCTGGAGCTGCTTCTACCCCATCTTGGCTGGCTAGTCGTTGCTTGGTTGTACACTACTCACCCCTCGACGGTGCGTCCCCACCCTTCTCGTAGTCTGATTTGCAACCTTTCTGTCCTGATGATTTGTAGGCCTGCCTGAACAACTTGCAGAGCCTTTTGCAGGGTATTACGTTTGGAGGCGGTGTGTTTCTTCGCACTGCTCTCATGCATTTTATCAGCAATTCCAATCAGAGTTTTCAAGATTTGGGTGTCAAATATTACCCTTTTGCTTTCATGTTGTTCAGCTTCGGCTACTTGGTGATAATGTTGGGAGATTGTGTACTGTGTTAATCACAGTACCAACGTGGGCATCAATGGTGTGTTGCTCATATTGGCGTGGGCAGGAGAGTGTGTTTGGCGTTGAGCTTCCACTCGGTGTTCGAGGGTACGGCGGTGGGTGTTGTTTCTCATATTGGCATGGGCAGGAGAGTGTGTTTGGCGCTGAGCTTCCACTCAGTGTTCGACGGTACGACTGTGGGTGTTGCAGAGAGCAAGATGGGAGTATGGAAAGCAATGGTGGTGGTGTGTTTGCCCAAGGTGTTTGCGGGCGTAATTATGGTGATAACATTGCCCCTGATGATGACCAATAGATCGTTCTTATACTTTTGCAGTGAGACACTACCTGTCACGCCCCCAAGCCTACGGTGGTCTTTCAACCGTGTCGGCGAGGTGCGGCACCACCGAACACTTTCTTTTTAACAATATTCGTGCACATGGACTACGCCTAATTCACTTTCTCCTACTTAGTTTGTGATTCTCAACCAAATATTATTATGTTATCCTTTATACCAATGAACACCCATACACATTCATTATCCACAACATTATATAAGAGAAATGAAACAGTATAAAGGGAGGGGCAACTCCCTGCATATGAGTCTGCCCAACAATATATTATACAATCTTTCATTTTTACAATGCACAAGTTAAATCTTGGAAAACCCCAAATTTACACTTAGCCAAATATACAACTTCGGCAAACTCGGTTGCCCAGCTCGTCGGCACCTCCGCACGGTCGCCGTGCAACTAACCAAACCTTCGTTCACCTCGTCGCACCGTCGTGTCGTTTTCCCAACTCGGGCGCACCTCAAAGTTGCCACACATGGGCGCCTCCATCCGAGACACACCTCCGTTCACAACCCAACACTTCAACACATCTTCGTGTACACTTGCACGATGGGCGGGCGCTCACCCGAGCCACCAAGACACCCTTATCAATTCGTCGCACAAACACCTCCACACGATCACCTCGGGCACGCCTTGCCCAACACGTTCACCTCTTCACCAAGAGTTCTTCACCAAGTGCGTACTACCAAGGGAGCGCATGAGCTATGCGCTCATCCCCCTCAAATCTACGCACAAGTACCTTACTCCAAGAGAGGAGTGCATATGAGTGATGTTCAAATGTGTGATGAATGAGTCCAACGCTCATCTAATATATAGTCATCCCAATGGGGTGGTGGCTCACCCAGCTGACCACCAAATCTCCGTCTACACACCCCTCCAAATGCCCACCTATGTGTTGGCCTTGCCCTCCATGGCAAGTCGGCCAACCCACATCGAAAACGCCCAAACGTGGGTATAAACTCTCCCATCGCAATCCACATGTTCGTCGCACAAGTGGTTGCACCGCAGCTCACACTTGTCTATCCACAGTCGCACTTCCGTCTGTTGTTCGGTCATGCACGACCGTCCGTCGTGTGCACGCGCCCGGTCGCCCGACACCCAACCGCACTACACAACCGAAGGCTTTACATCCTCCTCCACCTGAAATCGTTTTCGTCCTCGACAACATACCATCCTGGTAACCATCCACCAAGATCATCCATGATGTCAACTCCTCCACATACTGCAACTATCACTGCAGCATATGTAGAACCACTGTCTCCACCATGTCTCACCTCGGCAACCATCCGTCACCAAGATAACCATACCAAGGTATGCACCCATCGGTATGTCACATATCGGAAGTCATCTCAATCCATGACCATCAACCACCATGCCACAATCTCCACATGTTGCTCCATCGTGGAAGGCTGGCCCCTCCATCTCAAGCTACATGTTCACTGCAACATATCATGTCAACCTCATCATGTGTCGTCCCCATGTGAACTGCTGCCATGATACTCCAACATAATGCTAACACATCTATGCACATTGTTAACCCCCATGTCTGAACTAGTTGGGTAGCTAATCCAACCGTCACGCCCAAACCATGAGAATGCACATCCTCATGCCATCATTAGTCGTTCCTCAAAGCATCCCTGTCACATCCTGAACTCGATCAAGAATCCATCTCCATATAAGTCAACCATGCTCGGGTCCATGAAGTATCCCTCATCTCATCTGCAACATGTCATCCATGATGTTTGGTGCCAATGTGCTGCATGAAATCAGCCACATCTATCCCAACATCATCCATATGTGTGCCTCCTCAATATGAAGAGACCATCTCTTCAATCTCCAACTCTCGGTGTGCCACATCCATGTCCATGAAGCTACCTCCATCACATCTGCAATGTGTCATCCCTTAAGTCTACCATAGAAACAAGTATACACCTGCCTAATCTATCCATGTGCTGCCCATGATCAAAGATCAATCAGAGCCCATGTCAAAAGTAGTTGAGTCTCGGTTCAACCCATGCCCAAGTGTTGCCACCAAGGCATCATCATCAACGTAACGCCATCACTCCAAGTGCCTCATATCGATCATCCACATCAAGTCACTCTTTCAAGCCATCCCTATGTATGTACTTGAAAGTATGCCCCTGCATCAAATTCCCTGGCCTCAGCTCCTCAATGCATCAGATCCTCCAAGTCCACCATATATGAAGTTCCCAAAAGTCACAACAATCTCATGTCATCATGAGCTCCATGAGTCACCTCCAACCAACATCTCAGCAAGCATACAAGTCTCGGCCCAAAGGTCTTTGCAAGATGCCTCAGCTATCCATGTAGAAAGAATGCCCCCATAGTCTGCTCACAACTCCATTGGCACTCCTCATTGGATGCCCATAAGTGACACCTCTACAAGTGCTCTCACATAATGTCCTTGCATAAGACTGCCATGCTCCATGTCTCCAACCTGATGTCCATGACTAAGTTGCTCATGTAGTCCAACCAAGTAGACCCACCGCAACAATCGGTCATCCCTATCCAAGCTGCAATCTTCGATCTAGTGAACTCAGTCACCCAACCATATCATCATCACATGAGTCTCTCCATCATAGCTCCTCCACCAAAGTGTCCACCAAGACTTGCTCTTGGTCTTGGCCATGAGAAGTCCACCCAAGCAACTCAAGTGTGTGTGCCCTCCAATCTTTCCATGAGTCATGCCGGGCACTTAGCCAAGTGGCTAAATCATGACCCAATCCTCCACAACGATCATCAAGTTCCACCCTTGTCACGGGCCTTTGTACCTTCTACCATAAGGTCACAAACAACCCCAACAAGTCCTGCAACAGTCAACAATCCTTGCTTCTCCATACAAGGTCTCATCATAAACATCCATGGCAAGATGCTCCCTAGCATTGGCAAAATGGCTTTGCCCTTCCCTGCATACGGTCCATCTACCAAATTCTCAAATGAAACACAAGTATTAATAGTACTTACATCATCACCATCATCATCATCACGAGGTTCCTCCATGAGAGTACCCTCATCCATACATGTCTGCAAACTGCACGATCCTGGTCCAACTTGATCAACCTCAAGCTCATCCTCCATCATGGTCATGTCTGCAACATCATCAACTATCACGACTTCCTCTTTCTTGTTTGCACAATCTACAACTTCATCTTGCTCCATTGTCCATCCAAGTTGAAGAAGCTCATCTTCAACATTCTTTTCCAAGACTGCAAGCTTCTCTCGAATCTGAGGATTCTCCTCTTTCATCCGCTTCAACCTGTATAAGGTAAGCAAGAGCTTCCCTTCGCATTCTTCCAGACCTGCCTGCCTTGTACTTCATCTTCCCTGGTTCGTACTTCGTTTGGTCCACAGACACCCAAACCGTGTATACCTGCCCACACGCAGTCCCACTTGCCCACCTGACAAGTGCCCAAATCATATGAACAACACGTAGTACCGCCTACCCAATTCTACAACACCAGGTTCCAACCTTCACCAGCTTCACCAAGTCCCCTGCAACCATGAACTGGCCCTTGTTCCACATGTATGTGAAACTAGCTTCCTTCACCTGCAATTACATGTTTCCACTGTCACGAGCAATCTTGCTCAACCCAGTCTTGCAAGACTCCTCCAAGTCTTTAGACTAGCTCTGATACCAACTCTCAAGTTGTGTATCAGCTTTCATCCGCAAGCTATACCAGCTCTGATACCAACTGTCACGCCCCCAAGCCTACGGTGGTCTTTCAACCGTGTCGGCGAGGTGTGGCACAACCGAACACTTTCTTTTTAACAATACTCGTGCACATGAACTACGCCTAATTCACTTTCTCCTACTTAGTTTGTGATTCTCAACCAAGTATTATTATGTTATCCTTTATACCAATGAACACCCATACACATTCATTATCCACAGCATTATATAAGAGAAATGCAACAGTATAAAGGGAGGGGAAACTCCCTACAATATGAGTCTGCCCAACAATATATTATACAATCTTTCGTTTTTACAATGCACAAGTTAAATCTTGGGAAACCCCAAATTTACACTTAGCCAAATATACAACTTCGGCAAACTCGGTTTCCCAGCTCGTCGACACCTCCGCACGGTCGCCGCACGACTAACCAAACCTTCGTTCACCCCGTCGCACCGTCGTGTCGTTCACCCCGTCGCACCGGCATGAACTTAGACTTGGAATTGCAATCGACAAGATGCCTATTCTAAATAACTTTATTTTGAAATTTTAAATGTCAAACTTGAAGGAAGATTTACAACTTACAATCCACATAAAGATACAAAGATCAAACAACATTATTATGTCTACATCATAATCATTTGAATTTTGAACAACAATCCAGTGTGTACAGAAGATTACACAAGGCCACCACCAAATAATAGATATTTTGCATCCTTATTCATTTGCATTATAGTTGTCGGAGTGAGATAAGTGAAATGAAGGTCTGCCAGAGGCTCGGGATAAAGGAATGGTGGGCATAGAGGTTCCCCAGGTTTCAACCCTAAGCATGACGTTCCGCATAGTAAACCCCTTCATCATAAAATGTTCCCTTCATCTTTAAATCCCAAACATCATGCTTCAACCTTAAATACCAAACATCATATCGAGAGTTGTTCCTCTCTTCGTCCACCAGGTCACTGCCCAGCTCCCCTCTGAAGCTCACGGCGTGGACGCTCTTTGAACGATGGAATTCATGTTGATCGCCACCCAGCTCGGCTTCAATGCCATATTCGCGTTGCTGTTAGTGTGACAGAAATTCATCCCTTTCTCTGTAAATTTTGTAGCTCTACTGATTGCCAGTGCCATTTTTCTAGTGTTCCATACGAGTAACGACAAGAGCTGAAGGAGAAACCAAGAGGCAATAAGTGGAAGGTTTGTCAATGAAACGAGATGAATCCCTCAAATTCATGTGACTAGATTTGAAGAAATAAAATTAGCGCTGAAAGTTGGGCGCTTAAATTCAAATAGACTCGTGAAATGAATTACGCAATTAATGTCCCCAGACTGCATTACTGTCAATACAGATCGATATACGTCGTAGTATTTAATGGATTATGTGCATCATACCATATCGTGGGATGTATGACATGCACATCCTACCATATCACGTGTTCATGAGTCTTAAGGTGCATTAAATAACAATGGGTCTCATCATGCCCAACTTTGGAACAATGTTGGCGCATAGTTTTTCACTTTTTTCTTCACACTTGCATTTTTTTTTCTTTCTATTTTCCATTTTTCTCTTTCCCCTTACTTTTAAATGGTTTTTCTTACTACCCTCTTCTGGAATTTTCTTTCTTTTTGCTTCAAGGTGTATGACTTGCACACATATCTCATTCAAATTATTCAGATTGAACATAAGAATATTATGTTTTAAGTAGGAATGTAAACCCCCAGTATATTTCAACAATGTACTTGGGAATTCAAGTTTACTTCTAACAACAAAGTCCTCTTTCTAAACCCCTGGGTATAGTCTTGAACTATTTGGCTCTTGAGCTACCTAAAATTTTTCCAACTCATAATGGCTTTTTACATATAGACTAATGATCTGAATTGGGTCCTTAAACATTTCCATGATTGTTTCAAATTATGTCAAGCTTCAAAATCTTATGAATAACGAGCTTATTAGAAATGACCTCTGGACAATGGAAATTTGTGGCTAGCACGAACAATGAGGACCCTCGGTCAAAGCGGGTTGACCTTTGGCCCATGGAAACCGTGCATGAACGCAAATTGGCAATCGGAAGCCCAAATCCAAAAACAGAGATAGTTTCTGATACGCGATTAGCGCAAATCGTGTATCGCAGGGCAAAACTCTCAGTGAAGGAAAGCCCCGA
Source organism: Pinus taeda (assembly GCA_000404065.3). Lineage (NCBI taxonomy): Eukaryota > Viridiplantae > Streptophyta > Pinopsida > Pinales > Pinaceae > Pinus > Pinus taeda. The sequence continues at coordinate 47,594 of APFE031711669.1, forward strand.
GCGCTCGGTCACGAGGAAAACAGGAAACCGTGAGGAAACTGTCAGAAGGCGGGTCCCGGGCCCAAAACCGGTAGGATATCGCGTGCATTTTGAGCGGTAAGTGGGTTTGGCCAAGTTCAACACGATGCCACACACCGGGTGACACACATCCAGCGGATGAGAGAGAAAACCGCTTACATCGCATGAGTAACGGTCAAGCAACTTACCCATGTGATATAGACGGAGACTGTAGGATCTGGAGGCTCCAGATCAACAATGGAGAATCAACCCCATGGAAGACTGGATTTGACAGGGAAATAGACTGAAGTACATGAGATTTGGGGTCCAACATGACCGATGAGTTGGCAGAGGAATCAGTTTCGCGGGCAATCTTGGAGCAATGGAAATAACGACCGTTCAAAAAGAATTGACACTTAGTTCGTGAGGAAACAGGTGGCCACCTCTCTGTGAAGCGTTACACAGCGATAATGACGTAGAGCAATGGAATTCTAGCAGACAAAGGCAGGCGATCCAGAGACCCGGCAAGCGGAAACAAACAGTGAGGGAGCAGATTGGCTTTAAGCCACGAACAGAAAAAGAGCAGAGGGGGGCAGAAGTAGAAAAAGAAGTGAATTGCAGAGAACAGAGAAGTCGAGTTGACCTGCAAAGCAAAGGCAGCATTGAGCAAATAGAACAGAGAGAGTCTGGGAGTCTGTGAACTCCAAATAAGGCTTGATAGGCTCAAGCAACTCCTCTGTGTATTCCTATCGGGTATTGAGTACCAAATTGGACTCATACCACTAAGACCAGTTGAAGTCGAGATCCAGTAAGGGGATTCTGTGTACTCTAGAGAGTTGGGGGATCTAAGTACAATCCTACTAATCATTCTCTGTTAAGTGAGACTCAAACTGAGATTCTTATTGTAAAATCTTTGTTTTAAGACACAATAGAAAGGCCACCACTAAAAGCTGGACCAGGAGACGTAGCCCAGGAGGATTGGGTGAAATCCTTATTAAATTTGTTATGTTTTTGTATTTGCTTACTATGTTTCTCTTATTGTTTCAAGTTCCTGTGTATTTCGCAATCTTATCGATCTGTTGCTTAAAATAACATAGGCACACCCCAGCACATGGGTCTGTAATACCTTCATTAATTAACTAAGATCACTCACGAGTGATTTTCAGATCAAGTGGTATCAGAGCTTCTAGGTTGTTTAAAGTTAGACAAGCTTGTGCTGGATTTTGTTGTTGAATGCTAACTAGATCAAAGCTTAAATTAGAGGAAGGAGAGTTGGTCGAAACTAACCCAGAAATTGGAAGAATCTATCCTTAGAAGAAAATGTCAGAAGAAAGACCCTTGGGACCAGATCCCCAATTTGTAGATAGTTTCCTGGCCATGAGGTCCATGGTAGAGGAAATGTATAAGGACTTCAGGAAACATAAAGATGAAGATTCATCAGGCTCCAAATAAGAAAAAGGAGAAGAAGGATCTCTCCTCCATGACCACTCAAAAGACAAAGGGAAAGAAGAAATCTTTCTCACACCTCCTAATAGCCCTGAACATAAAAAGAAGACATCTTTGATTAAACTAGATGTTAAATTTGATTTACCAATATATGATGGAGAGTTGAATGCAGAGAACCTGGATAATTGGATCAGACAAATTGATGTGTATTGCAGAGTGCAAAGTATCAACTCAGACAAGAGTAAGATTCAGCTAGCCAATCTACGCCTTCGAGGTACTGCCTTGGTATGGTGGGAAGGCAGGACCAAGCTGACATGAAGAAACATGGTAAGATTCTTTATGTCTGGAGTGAATTTTTTTCTGCAATCAAAAAGCAGTTCTATCCACTAGCTTACATGTAGCGAGCCATGATGATCTGACAAACTCTTCACCAATTGAAAGGGAAAAGTGTACAAGGTTACAACCAAGAATTTAGGAAAAGATCTTTGATTCTAGGAATTTCATTAGACTCACCTGAGACTCTATTGAAGTACATAGGTGGTGTACACAGCTACATAAGGCACACTATCCTCATGTTTAATCCCACTAGTATAGATGAGGTATCTGTTCAAGCTACGTATCTAGAAGCTAAAGGAAAGAATGGGAACCCAGAAGTTGGAGGATCATCCAAGCCCATTGCAAGGAAGAATAAGGAGAAAAGAAAACAGAAATGGAAAGAGAGGAATGTCAACATTGCAGAGAAAAGAAAGTCTTCATGCACTCACTGTAAGAAGGATGGGCTTGATGATGAGCATTGTTGGATTCTACATCCGGAGTTGAGACCTAAGAAGTTCGAGGGCAAGAAGAAGAAGACTGTTGCAGCTATTCAGAAAGATTTGGGGTCAGACTCAGGAGATGAAACAACTATTGCAGCCACATGTATAAAAGGTAAAAATTATGAAGCATCTACTAGTAATTCTGCACAATCTATTAATGATAAAGAAAATGAGAGAAAAAAAACATGAGCTTTTCCATATTCTAGTTATTTCCAAGCATCAAAAGATTGATACTTTGTTTAATAGTGGCTCACAAGTAAATTTAATTTCTGAAGCAATTGTAAAGAAGTTGGGATTACTGACTATACCTCACAAGAAACCATACCCATTAGGTTGGTTAAGTGATAAAGCACAACTACAAGTGACTAGACAATGTAAACTTTAGTTTTCTTTTGGGTCAACATTTGTAGATGAGGTTGAGTTAGATATAGT
>APFE031711669.1:54888-87923 GCA_000404065.3 Pinus taeda
ACATAAAGTGGACCATGCTGCGGCAAGGAAGGGACCAAGACGTGCCGGAGTTCACCAATCTTTTCCGTACCCTTCGCACAAAGTTGGGTATCAAGGATACGGAGCAGCATTTGATACTCAAATATCGCGGCTTCCTGCACAAGTACATCCAGGAAGAAATAGACTTCCTAAACATCTCCTCGCTCGGCACAACATACCGATATGCCGTCAAGGTCGAGCAGAATTTTAAACAAAAGAAGCGAGACTTTGGATCTGTGAATCCAAAGCAAGGGAAAGGTGCCCCTAAAACACAGAACAAAGGACAAAGCCAAGGCGGGGTAGCCCAAGAAAACCCGCCAAAGCTGCAAGCAAAGAGCAGGGCCGCGAAGCCGAAAAAGGACACGGGTAAATGATGTGAGTTCCATAAGATCTCCACCCACAACACAAGTGAGTGTCGGGCCAAGCAGTCACTGGTGGCTGAGCTAAAAGTTTCAGAATCAAATGCATGCTCCGACTCTGAGTCAGAACTCGACAAGGGGAATGACAAAGGGAAGCTAATCATTGATGCGGATCCCAATGCCACTGTTGCTACCGCCAAGATCCAGAAAAATGAACCCGAAGATCTAGAGGAGGAGGAGCGTCTCTTCCACTCCCAGACGTGGGTAAAGGGCTCCCCGCTACAGTTCATTGTCGATAGCGGGAGCCAAAAGAACCTCATTTCAGCAGAGGTCGTGAAGTGGTTAGGCTTACCGACCATAGCACATCCACAACTGTACATCATCAGGTGGCTTCACCAAGGACAGGATCTTCACGTGAGCCAGTAGTGTCGCATTCCATACAAAATCAAGCCCTTCATTGATGAGGTATTGTGTGACATTGCTCCTCTTGAAGTTTGTGATGTATTATTAGGACAACCATACTTGTGGAAGCGACATGCTGTGTACGAATCAAGGCCCCGTGCTGTTATTATTACATTGGGAAATGAGTTGTATAGGATACCAGAGGTAGCACCGTCTACTGCCATCTCTTTGATTACTGCAAAACAATGCAATAAGCTCATTTCCAAAACTGGGAATTTTTTTTTCCTGATGATATGCCCTCAAGGAAAGAAGAAGACAGTGGCCACGACCTCTAGACAGGGCCCCTCCGTACAACAACTACAGATGGACAAGGTTGTGGAGGAGTATGAGGACATCTTCATCTCCCCCGCAGGGGTTCCTCTGCACTGTCACGCCAAGCATTCCATCGATCTGACCCTAGGTGCGCCGCTACCCAATGGACTAATTTATTGGCGCTCCGTTTTGGAGAATGATGAAATCAAGAGGCAGATTCAGGAGCTCCTGCAGAAAGGTCACATCCGTACGATTTCATCGCCTTGTGGGAGCCTGATCGTGTTGGTACAGAAGAAGGACAGGACTTGGAGAATCTGTATTGACTATCGGGTGCTGAACAAGATCACTATCCGTAAGAGGTACTTGATCCCATGGATTGATGACCTCCTAGACCAACTAAAGGGGGCGAAATATTTCAGCAAGATCGATCTCAAGTCAAGATATCAGTAGGTACTAATTGAACCCTCTGATGTATGGAAGACTGCCTTCAAAGCCAAGGAGGGCCTTTTCGAATGGTTGGTTAGGCCTTTCGGATTGACGAATGCTTTTGCAACCTTCATGAGGCTAATGGATGACATCTTGCGGTCATTCACCAACTGATTTGTAGTGGTATACTTGGATGACATTTTGATCTTCAGCCAGAGTTGGGAAGAGCACCTCCACCACATCCGACAGGTTCTACAAACACTACGACAACACAAGCTATGTGCCAATTTGGAGAAATGCACTTTTGGCATGACCCAGGTTCAGTATCTGGGATATATTATTGATGAACATGGGGTGCATGTGGATCCAGCCAAGATCCAAGTCATTCGGGATTGGCCATCTCCAACCACTCTGATAGAGCTCCGCAGCTTTCTAGGTCTTGCCAACTTCTATCGCAGGTTTGTGTTGGGGTTTTCTCATATCACTTGGCCTTTGAGTCAAGTCACCGAGGGAGGAGCGAAGGCCAAATTCTTTTGGTCTGAATCTCAACAGAAGGCATTCATAGAGTTGAAAGATCGCCTTTGCACAGCACCAGTGCTCGCATTACCATATTTGCAACAACCATTTGAGGTCGAGACAGATGCCTCTGACTATGCTATTGGGGCAGTCCTTACTCAACAGGGGCATCCAGTGGCATATCACAGTGAGACACTTTCAAACACAGTCCAAAAGTATCCCACTTATGACAAAGAGATGCATTCCATTGTGCAGGCCTGCCGACAATGGAAGCATTACATTTTGGGGAAGGAAACGGTCATCCACACAGACCACCGACCCCTGCAGTTCATACAGACCTAAGGGAAATTGCAGAATGATCACCATCAGAAGTGGTCTACATACTTGCAACAGTTCCACTTGAATATCAAGTATAAGAAGGGCAGCACCAATAATGTTGTAGATTGCATCAGTCGACCACTGATCATGGCGTTAACCACCGTGCTCAACTCTTGTGGGAACGAGACTTCTGATTGGCCACTTCTCTACAAAAGCGAACCAGAATTCAGCCACACATACCAGACACTCTTGGAGGGTCAGCATGTTCTAGATTTTCATCTCCAGGATGCCCTGTTATGCCACCTGGGTCACCTTTATGTTCCTTCAAGCAAGCGTGCCAAGATGATTTGGGAAGCACACTATAGTCGGGCTGCTAGGCATTTCAGGGTCGAGAAAATGGTGGCAGTGTTGCAAAAGTATTTCTATTGGTCAAATCTTCAACAGGATGTTGGGAAGTACATCAGATCATGTACTGCCTGTGCCATTGTCAAACCAACCATCAAGAAGCAAGGCCTCTATGCCCCGTTGCCTACCCCTAGTCGACCTTGGGAATCCATCTCCATGGATTACATGTCAGGCCTTCCTTCCACTAAGCATTGAAATGACTGTGTTTTTGTGGTTGTCGACAAGTTCTCGAACATGGTTGTTATGGTGACCTGCAAGAAGAATATCACAGCAGAAGCCACTGCTAAACTCTTATTTGAACAAGTGTGGGTACACTTTGGGATCCCACAATCTATCATCTCAGATCAGGATAGTTGGTTCCTCAGTACATTTTGGTCCAGTCTCTGGTCAATGCTGGACACCAAACTCACTAAGTCCATAGCCTTCCATCCTCTAACTGATGGCCAGACAAAGGTTGTCAATAGGATGATTATGCACATTTTGCACATGTACAAATCAAAACATCCACGCACATGGGACGAGAGCCTCCCCTATGTTCAGCACAGCTACAATTGAGATCTTCACAGCTCGACTGGCCACAACCCTTTTCAGGTGGGCTTGGGACTCCAGCCACTATGCCCCATTGATGTGGCCATGCCACTTGCAGCTACTCACATAGATTCAGCTCATGTCCAATATGAAACAGACAAGGCAACCAGCTTCATTGAGCACATCCAACATATTTGCCAGCAGGTCCATGACATTCTAGAGAAATCAAATGCCAAGTTCAAGCAACGACATGATCAACATCAGGTGCCACACAAGTTTCAGGTGGGCGACAAAGTTTGTTTGCATTTGCAAAAGGAACGCCTTACTAGAGCCTATCGAAAACTGAGACCACTCCAATATGGTTATTACACCATTACTAAGGCTGTGGGAGACAATGCATTTGAGCTCAACATTCCCCCATTCCTTGGCCTGCACCCAGTGTTCAATGTGGACCGCCTTCAGCCATACTTTCCACCATTACTAGGCACATCCGACATTGCAGAACAACTCACACCCACAAAATTAAATCTAGATTGCATGGAACAAGCTGCAACTGATCAGATCATGGACACACAGATCAAGAACACTCACCAACAGAATATCCAACTGTATTGAGTTGTCAAAGTAGGCCAACTCCTTCACCAGGGTAGGTGGCTCACCAGGGCCCAAGTTCAGCAAAAGTTTCCTCATCTCATGGAGGAACTCAATGCAATGGGGACCATTGCTTCCTAAGGGGGGAGGAATGATCCAGGTGGATCTTGGTGGCTACCTGCCAAGTCCACCTGGACCCCCACCATTTTTTCTCTCAGCATTTTTAGTTTCCTTAATTGTAGCACAACTTACTATTTTTAGCAGTTTTTTGGGTCCTGAACTTCCGGAGCCGTTTTGAGGTCCTAAACGACATTTTTTTGGGAAATTTGGGGGCAACATGGGGCCATGGGCTGATGTTGCCCATCTCAAACTAGTAGTGCTCGGATAGATCTTTCTAATGAGCTATTGTACGCGTCAAACGAAGATCGTATGCCAAAGTTACGACCTCGGGAAGTTGATGTACTAATTTACCCAAACGGGGCCCACAGTTTGGCGTTTCATCTTCTAGGGTTAGGTTTTGGAATCTTAAGGGTTTTCCATTGTTTCTCAACAGTAAATAGGCCTTCGAGCCTCATTGTAACACAGTTCAGAGGCATGTAGCCACCACATCTCTTCTTAGAGATAAGCTACCATCGCCCTAGATGGTTTATTTCCATTACTGTTTGGAGGCATATTTCAGTATTTTACATTAATGAAATGAAGTATTATTTTCGCTACATATCTGTGTTTATGGTTATCTCTGTAATTTTTTGCGTTCCTATTTAAGTCCGGATTAATGAAAAAGTAGAATGTTGACTTGAGTTAAGGAAGCTAGACAAGTATGTATGGAGACTTAAAATTAAATTGAGTAGGTGAGGTTCTTTACTTGGATACATATGATTCCAATAGGAAAATTGAGGTGCATTGCACAATGCAATATTAAATAGTTTGTAATGTTTATGTTTTCCATCCAATCTATGAGATTGGTATCATCATATGTTGGACCAAATATAATATTTTATATCTAGAGATTAAAAGAAAGTATACACACACACATATATATATCTATCTATCTATCTATCTATCTATCTATCTTATATAATATTATTTATATATATAATATATATATATAATAATATATATATATATAATTATATAATTATAATAATATATATATAATCCAATTCTATAATTTAGGGTAATATATTTGGTACCTTTTGTGGCTATTTTCTATCAACTCATAATAAATTGGGTATCGTTTGTCGCATTCGGTACCTTTTGTAGGAGAAACTATGAAGGTCCATGTCCCTAACTTATCCATATAAGTGATAATGTCTTGGGAAGAAACAACCATTACATCTTAAGATCAAAATCCTTAATTTTCATACTTAAAGCATGTTCTAACTAATTTTACCCATAAATTTAATGTTAAACATCGAAATATTACCTACATACCTAGTTTGCATCACCAAATCATAACTGTAGAGACAACTCATACATGGTCTACCAATAACCAAAATAAGTCTCATGTCTCACTTGCGAATGGAATATTCCTTTTGTAGGACCTTTGTAATGGTTTAAGGCTATTCACATGGTCTATGAGCCTTAATAGTAAATACTAAGAACTAATATTCATTATTTTTTCCTTGAACTATTCTTTAGGCAATGGGACCCATCCATAGAAAGTTGAAATGGCTGAAATAAATGTTGTAGGTGCATCTAAATATTTCTTTCACCACAACATTCAAAGCCAAAGAGAGAGAAGGGAAGTGTGAGATCTCGTACTTACTAAAAGTGTCATACAAGACATCTCTAACATATTCAATGTTTTTTTTTCCTATGTATGTCTAAAATCTATTACTGTAACAAAATGATACAACGAGGCTCTGGCCTTTGCAGTTCTTAGCCAAGGTTCATGGAATATTGCAACAAAAACAAAATGAGGACTGCCCAGAGGAGGGAAACCAGTTCAATCCAAAATAAATTTGCTGCCCTCGCAGGGGAAACCAACTTGTGAACATAGAGCGATATTCAATTGAAATCAGTTTCAAAACTAACTATTTTGCTCAAAAATGAAAAAATAAACCCATAGGATTGGGTGCTAGGAACCTGAAATCTAAAGATGCGTGTTGATTTAGTTGTCATTTGGTGCTGACGGGTGTTCTTCAATAATTAAACACCTGCGGGCATCGAGGTCATCCTCGTCTTTCGGTAGTTCACCCATGTCTTCCTTCACCAGATTTTCTCGATTCTGCTCTGCTGCAGATGGCTCACCCTGAGCAGTATCATTCTTCTCTGTTGCATGAGTGGGATATCCTTCAGCGGTGGTCGGCTCCTCCTGAAACATGATTGTAATGGTGGCCTTGAAAAGAGGTCAATCCAGAGAGAATTGGTATGTGAATTGAGCTGCATGGTTAGAATGCTCAGAGCTGGAAGGGAGAGCAGTAGCTGATGGACCGGTTTGCGAAGGCTGGGAGCGAACAGTGCGAGGGTGACCTCTGCTCCTGCGTGTATTAGGAGAATGAGACAAGAAGTAATTTGACGAGGGGGAGGAGGAGTCAGAGGCTGTTGAGGGCACAGAATGGATCATTCTGCCTTTGCTACTGACCCTTCTGCTACGCATTCGCTGGCGCAGTCAAGGCATAATGGCATGGGGAGAAAGGGATTGATTGTGAGAAGGAGGCTATGAGTGGAAATCATAGGCAGAAGGCTTAGAAGTCTTAGAAGCGAGGGTCAAATTGCAAACCAAGCTTTGTGAGTAGTGGTTGCCCTTTCCGAATTCTATACAGCAGAGGATGTTGCTTTGTTGGCTTTTTGTCGTGCGAGTGCTTGGCTCCATGACAACTAGGGGGCAATTGCAGTTCAGAGGTAGAGGAGCAAAAACAAATGAGGATGTGGGCAGAATAACACCTGATATCTCCATGATGTAGAGCCAAGGCGGGATGGCACTGGTAAGTTGGTTTGAGTGTTGCATTGAATGGAATTTATGAATGCTATGAGACAATTTTATGACGCGGTGTGTGAGCTTACGGGTGGCTTTGTGGCTATGCCACTTGCCGACCCTTTTCTTTGCTGTCACCTCATCCCTTGTGAACACCCGCATTTGAGATAACATATTCAATGTTATTAACGCTAGTGTCAATAATTTCTGACATATGACATACTAGGTCCAAGCACATGAAGACAATCTTTCTACAACACACTTCATATCGAGTTGTTGTCTAAGGGAAAATAAACAATAGGTATTTTCTTAGTAAGGCATACCTCCAATGGTCCCATGAAACCATATTTATTGTCATTAACTTCCTCACCACTATTTTCACTAATTACCTCATTACCATCTTAGGTTTTACATGCATTAGGATAGTTAAAATTTTGGACTTAGTATGGATTTGCAACACATTTCTAATCTTATCTCAAAAACACATGTGAATCATTGCCATTTCTAGCTATAATTGAATTGCACATGTTTTTGTTTGTTCAAAACACATATGCACATTATGGATGAATTGCTTTTCTCATGATATCTACAAACATGATCTTAGTCTATAGAAGTGTACACATGTTTCTCCTCTATATAAATAAAAAAATGCACATCCCCATATCACTCATGTTCGAAAAATTGTTAGAAAACATAGAGTTGTTAAAAATTGTTAGGAACATTTTATGCCTAGCACATTTTCCCACTTAACCAATTGCCAACAAAAAATAAGCATTGATGATTTATAAGAAATTTGAATCAACTAACTATTGAGGATTTGAATTGCATAATGAATCTGAGATCCTAAAAATGAAAAATGCGAAATTTTAGGGACATCTTTCAACAATTAAGGAAGTGACTGGGAGTTCAGTTAGGTTTTCCATTTAAACATAAATAAGATCATATGGTGATAGATTAGGTACCTCATATTATTTTTCTATGATATCAATCCTCTAGTACTATTAGTGATTTAAGTTGTAATGGAAGGTGACCTAGTAGGTACCTAATGTTATGGTAGATTTTGAATAAGAGAAGCAGATAATCTTGTCATATATTTCAATGTTGCTTGTTTTAATAAATGTTCTAATTTATAATTGTAGGTGTGAAGCATTTATAATTTTTTTATAAAATGTATGTTTACCTTAAGCATACAGGATGAGCCATAGTTGATTTCCACATGGCTTAGGGTTTTTTTGTTAGTTCAGGTGTTATGAATATGCCTATGGTTTGGGATGGAGGTCTAGGTTAAATCATCTTGGACAGAAACTCCTTTTTTCTTCTCATATTTTTTGAGATTGGTAGTTTATTTTATGGTTTGGACATGAACTCATAGAGTACTAGCACTCTTTTGTCCTATGGATTCTTTTTGGTCATGTGGCCTAGAGTTGAGAAATTTACCTAGAATTTTGACCTAGTGCTCATGTATGTAAATGGAATTATTTCCTTACAAAGATTTTGTAATTCTAGGGAGGCAAAAGGAATCCAGGTCCATATATTTAGCTTCTTCACTGTGTTTAAAATTCTTAGGATCATTTGAAGATAACTTCTACAATATTGATTCAAGGTTATATTATTGAGTAGGGGAAGCAAAAGGTAGAGTTTCACTAACAAATATATTTCAATGGTGGTTTTAATTTAAAATCAATTGTTTTACTATGAAATAAAAAATATTTGTTTATGCATTTTTCATTTTAGAAGCAAGTATAAGCATCCAAGGGTAGAAAAATCTCAATGCAATTTTCATTTTCAAAGAAGCAAGAAGAAACATTCAAGGGTAGAAAATTCTCAATGCATTTTTCATTCTATAAGAAGGGAGAAAAAACATTCAAGGGAAAAAAACTAACCTCGAGAAGCATATATTTTGTCATGATATTTGTGGTTAGTGCGCTGGTGGAAGGCTAGCGATTTCCAACCTCTTTAGTCCATCTTCTTTAACACAATTATGCTCCTCGATCAAGCTCCTTTTCTTGTGGTATTGATCCAAGATATTTTACTTATAGATGCATCAAAATTTCATGAAATAGAGCTTATAAACCATGGAGCTTAAGAACACATAAAAATTGCGGAAATAACACGATAAGAAAGAAACCATGACATAAAGATTTGATTATGGAGTTCATCCAATTTGGACTATGTCTCCAGGCTCAGCTAAATAATGGGGAGGCCTTCTTTCATTAAGTGGCATAAAAAGAGATAAAAGTACAATTAACATTCAATTACAATACTTATACCTCCATGCTTGAAGATGGATGAAGAGAGGAGAGCCCAGCTTTAGAAAACAGTGAATACCATTGAAATCTTAGTGAAAAATTGTGCAAAAATTCCTATCCGAATACAAAATTCAGATAATTGGTCCTTTTGCAACTTCTTGGTACCTCCCTAATGCTCAAGGCGAGGTCCTGATTTGCTACTAGGTCGAGGTCTGCTACGCTCAATAGATTTTGAACTAGTCTACCAGTCCTCTCTTCCTATCTCCGACACAGATAGTCCTTTATATATGCTAGAGGTAAACCCCTAAACTCCTGGGCAGTTCTAAACAATAGACCAAGTTTAGCAAGTGGTTTGTTTCTTAATACGAGAATCTCGAGTCCCACATGATATGTAGCTACAAACCTTATAAACATGGAAAAACTCTTAACCACACACTTTTAAACTGACGACTTTCACTATCAGCATTTCCCCTTTGATGTTTCCAATTGGCGGATGACCTAAAGCCCATACATCAAGCGCCCTATGGTAACCACGGACCCGACGAACTATTAACCCCAATATATAGTATGTCAGATCCGGGAGCCCATACCGCAAATTGTAATCACCGGAAACCCAAGTTTGGTTCAACATGCGACTGCTTCCCCTTGTGAAATGCGATTGCGTATCGGAAATCGCAACATGATTCTATGATTGCAATCACATCACAACTTGGCTTGCTTCGGGGGTTGATTATTTAACCCTTGAGAAATGTGATTGATATATCACATTGCAAAAATGACTGATTTTCCTTAAGTCGCAACCTCTTTCTTCTGTAATCTGTGATATGCGGGACCAATGGCAGCCTGCCACTTGGCGCTTCCCCATTCGCTAAAATTGTCTGTCACATCATCTCCTCCTGTCACCTGGACGAGTCAAACATAAAAGTTGATTCATTCGGATTTGAGTTTCATTCGCACCGTTGGAATCAGGATGAAGAAAACTTCGATCCGATGCTAAGTTTATTCAAATTATTCCACTTTGAGTTTTGAGCCTTTTACCATGCCACTGGTAGTTTTGGAAGATACACCATGATCAATCCTCCCCACTAAGAGATTTTGGATTGCCAAAAGCCTTTTTAGTCAACTGGAAAGTGACGAAATTTCTCCCTCACTTTTTCTTTCTCCATCCATCGAGCTTTACTCAGATACATTCCTTTGAAGCAAACGCGAATGTATTCCCATCTCCCTGTCGTGAAGTTCTAGTTTTCTTGTCGAGTATGATATCTTTGGGCAACTTTTCTAGATACTCTGGTGAAAAATCATCCACTTTAGGAATTTGTGCAACCTCTTTGGTGTCCATAATCAATGGGGGTTCATAAAGCTTTAGGTTTTCAACATTTACGACTGAGTACATTTGCATATAAGTAGGCAAGTCTAGACGAAAAGCATTGTCTCCAATCTTTGCTAATATGGTGAAGGGGGCATATTGAATGGGTCTCAATTTCTTCCCTTCTCCCTTCATTCTATCCTTGCTGATGTTGAGCCATACATTGTCACCAAATTTAAATTGATGGTCAATTCAGTGCTTATCATGTCAAGCTTTATACCGAGCTTGACTCTTCTCCAACTTCTCTTGTACTGCCTGATGAATCACTCGTATCTGCTGAATAAAATTCTGTGCTTTGTCCCTATCATCTCATCCATTTGCATCCTCATCTTTCCCAAAGACCATGTCTAAGGGATCCCTTGATAGGTAACCAAAACCTATCTCAAACGATGAGCTCCGTGTAGATGAATGTGCTACTCGATTGTATGCATGCTGCACATAAGCAAGTTGTTCATCCCACAACTTGGGATGCTTTCCACAATAGCCTCGTAACAAGTGTACCACGATGCAGTTGACAACCTTTGTCTATCCATCGGTCTATGGATGAAATGCGTACTTCTTTTCATCTTAATGTCCATCATTCTCCACAAGCCGATCTAGAACTCTCCAAGAAAGCGAGAGTCTCGATCTGATATAATAGATGTGGGGAACCCAAAATGGACCCAAACATGCTGAAAGAAAAGATAAGTAGTTTGCTCAATAGTGACCTGATTTTTACAAGGCATTAAAATATACATTTTACTAAAACGATCCATGATGACATACAAATAGTCGTGATCTTTCCTAGACATAGGAAAACCTCCTACAAAACCCATGGACACAGTTTCCCATGGTCGACTTGGAATAGGGAGTGGTGTGTAGAGCCCAAGTTTTATATTAGAGGGCTTTGAAACACAACAGAACACACAACCCTTTACAAAGAGAGTCATAATGTTTTGATATCAGGCCAAAAACAAAACCTCTCTAAATGACATAAAGTTTTTTCAACCCCAAATCAACCAGACACTAGAGAGGTATGAGCCTCTCGGATTACATGTACCCTTTCAACAATGGGTATGCACAATTTTCCAAGGTGGTACAATAGTTTTCCTTACAAATAATAATTTTCCACCTGCGATCCATGAGTCATTTTTGCATAAATCTCTTTAAAATCATTATCATTAGCATATTGTTCAACATAACCTTCTAATGATAAATAAGCATTTTGAAAAACTACAGATGCAAAAATAGGATGGTGAGAAAGCATATCTGCTACTTTGTTGCTGGCACCCTTCTGGTATTTTATTACCAGATGAAACTACTGGAGGCATCCCATCCATCTAAAGTGGCGGGCTCGCTGAAGCTTGGTCTATGATTGAAGGTACTACAAGCGATGATGATCAGTATGGGTGATGGTATCCTTGCCGCACAGATATTGTTTCCACTTCTTTACACTTTGAACCAAGGCGTTCAACTCCCTATCATATATGGGATAATTCACAACAGCCTGGGAGAAAGTCTTTGAATGGTAACATACATGCTTCCTTTGTTGCAACAATACAATGCCCATGGCATATCCGCTGGCATTTGTTTCAATCTCAAAAGGCTATTGAAGGTCTGGTAAGGCTAGCACTGGTGCTGTGCTAGTCTTCTCTTTCAATGTGTTGAAGGATTTTTGTTGCTTTCCTCCCCATTGAAAGGTCTACTTCACACTAGTCAATGCGTGTAAGGGATTTACGATAACAATGAAGTTCGTAATGAATCTTCTCCAATACTATACCACACCTAAAAAACTTCAGACCTCTATAAAATTTGTGGGCTCAGGCCACTTCATAATCACATCTACTTTAGAGGGATCTATTTTCAATTACCCGTTATCGACTATGTGACCTAAATAAACCAGAGAGGTCTTCCCAAACTCACACTTTGACAGTTTCACATACAATTGTTCTTTTTTCAGAACATCAATAACTTTCTTCACATGACATACATGTTCATCCTATGTCCTACTATACACAAGAATATCGTCCAAATATAAAAACACAAAATTATCAAGAAAATGCCTAAACAAATCATTCATTACCCTCATAAATGTGGCTGGAGCATTGCACAGTGGAAATGGCATCATGATCCGAATTGGATCCATCAAAGACTGGCAAAGAACCATGATTGTATCAAGTCGGGACGAATCTCTAAAAATTCCAAAAACAACAATAAAAAACACCCTGAACTAGTGGCAATGGTAGCCAGCATGGAACGACGAGGACCTCGGTCAAAGCACGCTGACTGAGGCCCATGAAGACTGTGCAGGAGGTCAAAGCAGCCCCTAGGAGCCCCGGATTGGGAAAAGGAGGTGATTTTTGATCGCTGGGCGAACAGGGCCGAAATGGGGGAAGCCTGAGCACTTGGACACATGGCAAACTGGAGAACTGCGGGTGAAAAGGAAAAAGTGCTAAAAGGACAAAGGCAGGACCTGCACTCTAGAAACCGAAGGTATTGATCAGAGCACCCTCAAACGGTAAACAACTTTGGAGAAAACGAAGCGATCCCACTCAACGATTGACGTGTGGTGGCAGAGGAGAGAGAAAATCGCTGTTGATCGCGCGTTATCAATTGAGAAGGTCAACAGTGCGGGACATGCGAATGGCATCGGATTTGGAGGTCCCAGATTGGACGGCTGAGATTGCGCTTGATGGAGGAAGTGGAATCAACGAAGGATTAAGCCGCGTTTGTAAAGATTTGAGGTCCGTTTGAATGCCACGGTGGAGGAAGAACGCATCCACGACGTAACTGAAGAAACAAACTGATGAGTAGGCTGGCGCTGTTTAGATGGGGACACGTGGCCACACCTTGAGCGTTCATGCTGATGTCGAACAAAGAACTCCAAGTGCAGGTGAAGAAGGTGAATCGATAGAGGCGGAAGAGAAACCGAACAGGCATGGGTTCGAATGACTAAAAGCCATGAACAATGAAACATAATACATAGTTGAACACTGAGAGACAGAAACCGGAGAAGAGGTAGTTAAGCGAAAGCAGAGATAGACAGAGGGCCGAGCTGACCAGTGGAAGCATCGAGCACTAGAGAGCTTGAGAGATTCAAGCCATCCCATAGAGGAATTTGTCTAGATTGAGCATCCCATTTGGCTCCTTCCACTGTAGACCGGAAGGTTACAGAGTTGGTAGGAAGAAGAAGAGTCTGTGTACTCTAGTGGCTTGGGGAATCCAAGTACCACCTTGCCAAACAAACATTGTTTAGGAGAACTCACATTGAGTCCTTACATTGTAATTCTCTGCTTAAAGACTCAATAAAATAAGGCCACCACTGAAAGCTGGACAGGAGACGTAGCCCTGGAGAATAGGGTGAACTCCTTATTAAAATTGCTTGTGTCTTTGTGGTTGCTTACTGTATTTCTCTGTTGTCTTTCCATTTAAATGTCTGTGTATTGGCAATCTGATCGATCCGTTGCTTAAATAACACAGAACACACACTGGCACATGAGTCTATAATACCTTTTGTTTAATAAACTTTAAATTGGTGTCACTAATAGGGTAATTATCAGATCAAGTGGTATCAGTGTTGGGTATACGAGCAAAGTCCCACATTGACTAGAAGTGGGGAGGATCATGGGTATATAAGGATGGACAAATATCTCCATTCGTATGAGGCCTTTTTGGGTAAAGCCCAAAAACAAATCCATGAGGGCTTAGGCCCAAAGTGGACAATATCATACCATTGTGGAGATATGTGGTGCCCAGAGTCCTTATAAGTGGTATCGGAGCCAAGTTCCAAAGTTAGCCAAGTGGATGAATCCTCGGAATGCCGAACGAAGGTGGTGGGCCCCAGTAATATCATGATGGGATCCGTGGATGAGCTCGGTTAGACAGGCGGTGTGCTCTGGATTCTTCATGGACGTGTCCTGGTCCCAACATGGTGAAGAGGAGTTGACCTGAGATAGAGCAAGCTCTCAAGGCAGGTGGTGCTCCATGTAAGGCGTGTGCTTCCAACGCATTGGAGCGGAGAATCCTGGTTGGTATAGAGTGGACGGATGGATAATCATTTGAGGGGAGGCTCGATGGTCCTTTGTTTGAGGGGAGGATTATTGGGTATATGACCAAAGTCCCACATTGACTAGAAGTGGGGAGGATCATGGGTATATAAGGATGGACAAATATCTCCATTAGTATGAGGCCTTTTGGGTTAAAGCCCAAAAACAATTCCATGGGGGCTTAGGCCCAAAGTGGACAATATCATACCATTGTGGAGATATGTGGTGTCCAGAGTCCTTACAATCAGAGCAGTGGGTTGTAAGGTTAGACAAGCTTGTGTTGGTTTAGATGTGAATGCTCACTAGATCAAAGCTCAAATTAGGAGAAGGAGAGTTGGTGGAAGCTAATCCTAAAATTGGGAGAGTCTATCATTGGAAGACAATGTTAGAGGAAGGTTCTATAGGGCCAGATCCTCAATTCATAGAAAGTTTCCTAGATATAAAGTCTATGGTAGAAGAAATGTATAGGGACTTTAGAAAGCATAAGGATGAAGATTCATCAAGTTCTAAACAAGATAAAGAAAAAGATGAGTCTCATTCCCATGACCACTCAAAAGGAAAGGGGAAAAAGGAAAGCTTTCTCACACCTCCTAATAGCCCTGTGCATAATAAGAAAGCATATTTGATTAAGTTAGATGTTAAATTTGATTTTCCCATATATGATGGAGAGCTGAATGCTGAAAAGTTGGACAATTTGATTAGACAAATTGATGTATATTGTAGGGTACAAAACATAGACTCAGACAAGAGTAAGATTCAGCTGGCAAGCCTACGCCTAGGAGGCACTGCCTTGGTTTGGTGGGAAGGCAGAACCCAAGCTGATATGAAGAAGCATGGTAAGACCATCTCTGTCTGGAGTGAATTTGTTGCTGCAATCAAAAAGCATTTCTATCCATTGGCCTACATGCAACAAGCCATGATGAGTTGGTAAACTCTTCAGCAGTTGAAAGGGCAAAGTGTGCAAGGGTATACTCAAGACTTCAGAAAGAGAGAATTGATGTTGGGTATCTCATTAGACTCACCAGAAACTCTTTTGAAGTACATTGGTGGTCTACACAGCTACATGAGGCATACCATCCTCATGTTTAATCCCACTAGTATAGATGAGGTATCTGTACAAGTTACTCATCTAGAAGCTAGAGGAAAGAATGGAAATCCAGAAGTTGGGGGACCATCCCAACCCACTGTAAGCAAGAGCAAGGAGAAAAGAAAGCAGAAGCAGAAAGCAAGGGAGGCTAACACTGCATAGAAAGGCAAAGCTTCATGCACTCACTGTAAAAATGATGGGCATGATGATGAGCACTGTTGGATTCTGCATCTAGAGCTGAGACCTAAGAAGTCCGAGGGAAAGAAGAAGAACAATACTGCAGCTATTCAGAAATATTTGGGGTCAGAATCAGGAGATGAAACAATCATTGTAGCCACATGTATAAAAGGTAAGAATTCTGAAGCATCTACTAGTAATTCTGCTCAATCTGTTATTGATGAAGAACATGAGAGAAAAAGACATGAGCTTTCCATATTCGAGTTGTTTCCAAAAATCAAAAGATTGATACTTTGTTTAATAGTGGCTCACAAGTAAATCTAATTTCTGAAGCAATTGTAAAGAAATTGGATTAACAACTACACCTCATAAGAAACCCATACCATTAGGATAGTTGAATGATAAAGCACAACTACAAGTGACTAGACAATGCAAACTCAAGTTTTCTTTTGGGTCTACATTTGTAGATGAGGTTGAGTTAGACATAATTCCTTTGGATATATGTGGAATTATTTTAGGGAGTCCTTACTTGTATGATAGAAAAGCTATCTTCTATAGAGCTGAGAACATGTATCTACTTGTTAAAGATGGAATCGAATATTTTGTAAGAGCTCATAAGCTCAAGAATAATTATACTCTCATAAATTTAGGGCAGATGAAAAGAATGATAAATTCAAGCAAACAATTCTTACTAATGGTTGTAAAGGAAAAGAAACCTGATAAAGCCAATGTATTTGAGGGCTGTAATGCTAAGCAGCAAGCTGATATAGAAAAGATTGTTTTAGAGTATGATGTTCTGTTTCAGGAACCTAAAGGTATGCCACCCAAAAAGGAAATAGTACATGATATTATCTTGCAGCAAGATGTTCAATTGCCTAACATTGGAATGTATAGGTTGTCTGCTTTAGAGAATGCTGAAATAAAGAAGCAGGTGTAGGAGTTGCTCGAGAAGGGGTTCGTCAGGCCTAGAACATTACCATGTGGGTAACCAATCGTTTTGGTGAGAAATAAAGATGGCTCATGGAGAATGTGCATTGACTACCAAGCACTGAATAAGATAACAATAAAAAATCATTATCCCCTTCCTTGCATAGATGATCTCTTAGATCAATTAAAGGAAGCTGTTTATTTCACCAAGTTGGATTTGCACAGTGGATACCATCAGGTTAGAGTTATAGAGCAAGATGCATGTAAGAGTACTTTCAAACAAAGAAGGGATTATATGAGTGGCTAGTTATGCCTTTTGGCTTGACCAATGCCCCTGCTACTTTCATGAGATTAATGAATAATGTACTTAGACCTTTTCTTGATGATTTCATTATTGTGTATCTTGATGACATTCTGATTTTTAGTAAAATGTGGGAAGAACACTTAAAACATGTTAAGTAGAATTAGATGTTTATGTTTTGAAAAGAGAAAAACTTTATGTTAAACTCTCAAAATGTGAATTTGGCAAAACATCTCTAAATTATTTGGGTCATATAGTAGGGGGTGGTGAATTGAAAATAGATCCCCCTAAAGTGGCAATTATTGTAAATTGGCCTAAACCCAAGTCTGTTACAGAAGTGAGAAGCTTCTTAGGAGCAACACAATATTGGAGGAAGTTTATTTCTAACTTTTCCTCAATTGCAGCTCCCTTACATGCTTTTATAAGATTGAACAAGGTGCTTCAATGGGGAGGAAAACATTAGAAAGCCTTCGACACCTTCAAAGAAAAGATTAGTACAACACATGTACTAGCACTACCGGATCTACAAAGACCATTTGAGATCCAAATAGATGCTAGTGACTATGCCATGGGAGCAGTGTTGACACAACACAGTAAACCCATATGTTATCATTATGAGACTTTTAATCCTGCAGTAGTTAACTATCCGACATATGATAAAGAATTGTATGCATTAGTTCAGAGTGTGAAGAAGTGGAAACATTACTTAATGGGAAAAGAGACAGTAATACATACTGATCGTCAACCACTTCAATATATACACTCCCAAACTAAGTTGAAGCAATCAAGACATTACAGGTGGATGGGTTTTCTACAATAGTTTCATTTGGTCATCAGATATAAAAAGGGCATACACAACAAAGTTGCAGACATGTTATCTAGACCCATTATAAATGCATCTACTATACTTAACCATAATTATGTACTACATGAAAGCTACATTGAACAATATGCTCAAGATATAGACTTTAAAGATATATATGCAACTTTGAGTCCAGGCAAAAAGGTAGAAGAATTGGATTATCATGTGAAGGACCGACTCTTGTATCATTATGGGAAACTCTGCATTCCACAAACAGAGAGAGTAAAGATAATTAGAGAGGCACACACTTCTTTGATATCAAGTCACTTTGGGGTAAGTAAAATAGTTGCATAGCTGCAAAGATTTTGTTATTGGCTGAAAATGAATGAGACAATTTCTAGATATGTAAGAGGGTGTACTATGTGTACTAAAAGCAAGCCTAGAAATAGAAAACTAGATTGGTACACTCCATTACCAGTTCCTTCTCACCCTTGGGAAAAGTTTCCATGGATTTTGTTGGAGGACTACCAAAATCTAGGAAAGGTCATCACTATCTGTATGTGGTTGTGGACAGGTTCAACAAAATGTGTATTTTGACACCTTGTAATAAACAAATTACAACTGAACAAATTGCAAAACTATTCTTTGAACAGGTGGGTTGATTTTGGATTACCCACTGCTATTATATCTGATCAATACATGCAATTTATGGGGAAGTTTTGGTCAATTCTGTGGGAGATGATGGACACTGAACTAAAGAAAAGCACAACTTTTCATCCACAAATAGATGGCCAAACAGAAGTAGTTAACAGGATAGTGATCCAGTTACTTAGAGGATATTACAACAAACATCCTAAGCTTTGGGATGAACACTTATGTTATGTGCCACATGCTTACAAGAGAGAAAAACACTCTTCTACATAGAGATCTCCTTTTGAGACTTGTTTTGGTTTCATACCAAGGTCTCCTTTGGATTTTGTCTTTGGTAAAGATACCGCAGTTGATGAACAGAGTGATGTGGACAAGGCAACTAGGCTCATTGAACAGATCCAGGAGATCCACCAGGCAGTACAGGAACAACTGGAAAAGAGCCAAGCCAAATACAAGGCTAGGCATGACAAGCATCAGATGGAGCATAGTTTTCAAGTTGGAGACCAGGTCTGGCTGTATATCAACAAGGACATGATGCAAGGTGAAGGTAAAAAGCTAAAGCCTATTAGGTATGGACCTTTTAGGATACTTGAGAATATTGGCGAAAATGCTTTTCACCTTGATCTACCAGCTTACATACACATATACTCAGTCATAAATGCAGATTGCTTCAGATTGTTTGGACCTTCAATGATTGAGGATCCTGAAGAGCAAAGTCAATTACCTTGTATTGATGACCTGCTACCTGAATATCTGAATGAATTGTAGGAAGACACAATCTTGGAAAGGAAGGTGAGGACAGCACACAGGGGAGATGTTGAGTACCTCAAAATTGGACTCAAAGGTTCAAAGCTGAGCAGTGCAAAGTGGATTGAGATTGGGCAAGTGAGACAATAGTACCCTCACTTAGTTGCTGCTTGAAAGAACACCAACTTTTGGTGGTCCAAAAGCTTTTCAGTAGGAATGTTGTGATCCAGATTAGATCCATAAAGATTGATTAACAGAGCCATGGCTATACCAGGTTGAGCCAGAATTCAAAGAATTTAAAACAGCGATCAAAAACACCTCCAAACAAGTGGCAATGGTAGCGAGCATGAAACGATGAGGACCTCGATCAAAGTGTGCTGACCGAGGCCCATGGAGGCTACGCGGGAGGTGAATTTAGCCCCTAGGAGGCCCAGATCAGGAAAAGGAGGAGGTTTTTGATCATTGGGTGAAAAACCTCAAAATGGGGAATCCCCGAGCACTCGGTCATGTAGGAGCCAGAATACCATGGGAAAAAAGGATAAGTGTTGAAAGGCGAGACCTGCTCCAAAAAACAATAGTATTGATTAGGGACACCCTCAAACAGTAAGTAGAATTGGTGAAAATAGAGCGATCCCACTCAGCGGTCGACGCGTGGCAAGTGAAGAAGAGAGAAAACTGCCGATGATTGCGTGCTAATGGTTGAGCAAGTCAACCGTGCGAAACATGCATATGGCATCAGATCTGGAGGCCCTAGATCTAATGCCTGAGATTGCACCTAATGGGGGAAGCAAAATCAACGGGGGATTAAGCCGCAATTTGTAAAAATTTGATGTATGACTTGACTGCCAAGGTGGCAGAAGACCCATTCCACAACGTAATGGAAAAACTGAACCTACGAAGCAAATTGGCATAGCTATAGGAGGACATGTGGCCACTCCCCATGAGCCAGATGATGACGTCAAACAGGGAACTCCAAGCGAAGCTATAGCAGGAAATCCGACAGGAAGTGGAAGAGGAATCGAATAGCCATGGGTGTGAATGGCCTTAAAGCTATGCACAAGAAAAATAAGAAAAAAAACCAAAACATTGAGAGGACGACGAAACAAAAAAGGGAAGAATAGAGAGAAGAAAGACAGTGAAGCAATAGCAGAACGAAAGATAGAGGGCCGAGCTGACCAAAGGCAGCATCGAGCACCAGAGGGCTTGAGGGATTCAAGCCATCCCAGAGAGGATTTGTCTGGACTGAGCACCACATCAGGCTCTCTCCATTATAGACCAGAAGGTCACAGAGCTGGTAAGGAAAAGAGTCTGTATACTCTAGTGGCTTGGGGCATCCAAGAACCACCCTACCAAGAAAATTCCATTTTAGGAGACTCACATTGATCTCCTGCATTGTAATTCTCTACTGCAAGACACAATAAAAGAAGGCCACCACTGAGAGTTGGACCGTGGATGTAGCCCTGAAGGATAGGGTGAACTCATTAAATTTTTTGTGTTCTTGTCCTTTCTTACTGTATTTCTCTGCTATTTTCCAATTTATTTAGTGTCTATGTATTGGCAATCTGATCGATCCATTGCTTAAATAACTTAGATACACCAACATATGAGTCTGTAATACCTTTAACTAATAAATCTTTACCTGAGGTCACTCATAGGGTGATTATCAGATTAGCTGCATAATCATCTACCTCAAGTTTATAAATAATATTCACTCGAATACCTATCCTCTTCGTCTGACCCATGGCTATGTATCTTAGGAACGCCTTTCCTTTACTGAAGACAACATCATAGCCTTTGTTGTCCAACATTGCCACCGATACCAAGTTCTTCTTCAGTCCAAGCACATACATCACATTTGTCAAGGTGAGAGGTGCTCCATGCTCCCTCTGAAAAACAATCGCTCCCACTCCCGAAACATTATACCTCTCATCATCACCCATCTCTATGTGCATCTTGAGGTCTTTCTCCTCCAAGGAACTGAATAAACTTTTATCATTGTCCATGTGGAATGAGGCTCCACTGTCAGTATACCAAACACAACCCATCATTGATGAAACCATGCATGCAATGTGGGTAAAGTCCATTTCGAACTGAGAGGCTAATGCCTCACCTTCCGACCCTACCGAGGATCCCTTCTTGGGATTCTTCGATGGGAAATTAGTCACATAATGCCCCATCTCGTGACAATTAAGGCATCTCACTTTAGACTTGTCACCCTTCTTCCCTCCATGAGAAGAACCATAGAGTGCCATTGACCAACCTTGAATTATGCTATGAATTCGATTTGCACCCACAACCCCAAACTTCAAACTTTGAATTCTCTTTAGTTATAAGAAGAGCTTCGGCGTAAATCACATGAAAATGACCTTTGTCGACGCATTTCGAACCAACTAGTGTGGTTCATCGTCAGGACAAGTTGAAGAAACAGATTTGGCCTAGCATGTTAAATAGACTGAGCAGAGACTCCAAGGGCTACCTAACGACTATTTTTTACTGTAGGACCCAGGTCAAAAGTATATTAATAAATTTAATCTTATTATTATTTTTATAATATTAAGATTAATAATATATTATCTTGTTTCTAGAAATAAGAGAAGTTAGGTACAATTAATAACTGAGCGAATAGTATCCAAAGTAATTTATTTATTTAATTATTTAATTAGGTTTAATAAAATAATACTAATGGTTATTTACAAAATATTATTAATTAACAATGAACCACACTAGTTGGTTCGAAACGCGTCGACAAAGGTCTTTTTCATGTGATTTACGCCAAAGCTCTTCTTATAACTATGATGGATCACAGAAGCCTCAATTCTACAATTGTTTCCCTGCACGGTATAGCCATCGCATCTAAAGTTCACCATTTTGAACGGGCACGCTTGCAGGTCTCGAAGTTGAAGACAGATCTAGATTTTTTGAAGAGATGCAAAGATTCCATAGTTATCCCAGTCTTCACCCAGATCAGTCATCGTCTCCACACTCCTTCTAATCATGGAGTGTTCATAAAAGCCAGTCTTGCGCTTTTAAGGTCTGAAATTGATAGGGTCAGGAGAAACCTAGATCATCTCTCTAAGAACCTTTTGGTTTTGCACTTGGATCTCGCGAACATGATCTCTCCCTCCATGTGGGACAGAATAGATGCATACTCTGCATTAAAATCATTTCGATTGGAGGAGATCAGAGGGAAAAAACAGGCTAAGAAGTTTCAAGGCTTAGCTCAGAAATCTTAGAGGGAAGACTCGTTGGGTGGTAGTTCCCTTAGCCGCATTTCAGTTTCTCAGAAATCGGCCCTCCATTCTTGGGTTTCGTCCTTCAGTCATGAATCCTCTGGAGAGTGCTCCGTTATCCCTTCGTCCAGACAACCAGGATGCAGTAGCAGGTCTGCCCCGTCATCAATGAGCCACGCTGATCTCTCGGGTGGCTCTCGCATAGAGCATTCCCCTGTTTCAGCGGAGCAATTTGTAGTCGAAGGATTTAATTCCAAGCTGCCTCATCGGGTTTCTTTAGTGTTAGATGAGCATGATTCGTGGTTGGCAAGGGCATCAGTTGCTCGACCTAAACGCATGGATGAGGACGAGGTAGCTGCCTCTCCCTCACGTAGCAATGGTCCATTTCTGAGCAGTGTGAGCAGATCACTGCTGTGTAACCTCGGGGTATGCGAAGGATCAGATGTTGCCAGATCTGGCCGGCATTCAGGTAACCGAGATGATATGGAGGTCTGCAGATCTGGTTATGATAGATCAGATTGCAAGAACGTGGTCAGCGCGGGAGACAGAAGTGTTGTCAATCCGGTGTATAAGTTTGAAGTTGAGACTGCATTCGCACCCGCTCACAAGGATTGCCTAATGCTTAGTCCGAGGATCCAGCTAGAAGAATCATCCAAAAATGTCTCGCCAGCTGGAACGCTCTCGCAAGAGAGAGGTGATGTGAACGGCGCAGTTGGAGTTACAGGTGCGGTTGGAGTTACAAGCGTAGATTCTGCGATTAGGAATCGATCTCCCAGCAGCAAGGATCTGGCGATGCTCGCCTGTTTGGACAGCCGTGTTCCGTGTGAAAGCAGCATCATCAAAGCGGATAGCCCGGAAGAGGTGAGAATGGTAAGTCATGAGTTCAACGTCGGGTTTAGCTGTAGTCGTAGTGATAATATTGGTTCTGATTGTGGAAGTCCGAGGCATAGGTTAGGTGAGAATTTAAACTTCAATATAGTAAACAATACAACGAACAACATTAATATAGATTTAGGTAAGAAGCATGAGAGTAATATCAATAATGAGTATATCGATAATAAGTACAATAGTAATAACAATAAAAACAGGGATATCATTAATAAGAATAGGTTATATAATAACATTAATAATGATATTACTTATAGGAATAAAACATACATTAACAAAAAAGGGAATAAGAATATCATAGATAATCTATACAATACATATAACAATATGAACTATGATAGTATTATAATAAGCAGATTAATAATTTATACAATTCTAAAAATAATAATAAATCATACAATAACATCAATAATAACATCAATAATGAGGTGGATAATGATAATACGATTCCTAATAATAGCATTAATAAGCTAAGTAATAACAATAGTATGTTTGGTAAGGCTAATTGTTTTATTAATGATGATATCGTAGGTGATTCTAATAAGAGTATTGTATGTCAGGATGGCAATGTGGGTCCTGACATTAGTAATGAGCATGAGGACCTCTGCAAAAAGGTCTCTCTTCCCTCGTCTTCTCGGAATAGTAAGGTGGTTAACCTTTCAAGCTTTTCCTTCTCCCTGTTCGTTTTTTGTCTTTTAAGCAAGGGCTTAAACTTTGCCCTTGCCCTTAGAAAAATCCCTGTAGATGACATTATATGTGACGTGGAGCATGGAATTAGAGATCTGCCTGATAATATTAAGGACACCATCAGGAAAGATTGTGTTGTGGTCCTTAGGAAGGCTAAACCCCCTCGAAGGAACCTTAGTAAGGAGGAGTTCTATGCCTTAAAGTCCTTAAATCAGAATGAAGACATTGTGGTCCTTAAAGCGGATAAAGGATGGGCTACGGTCATCCTCAACAAAGAGGATTACCGTAAGAAGATGTTAGATCATCTTCACAATAGTGGCAATTATAAAAAACTAGCCAAGAACCCTCTGAAGAAAATCTCTAAGACAGTGGCTCACGCCATCAAGTCTAACAACTCAGTGGGTGCCTTGTCCCGTAAGCTCATTGAGAGCAATCCCATCGCTCCTAGAATCTATGGGGTGCCTAAAATTCATAAGGAGGGGGTCCCTCTGAGGCCTATCATCAACACCATCGGGGGTCCGACCTACCTCCTAGCCAAGTTTCTGGCTCTCAAGCTTAAGCCCCTGGTTTGCCGCATTGAGTCCTTCGTGAAGGACTTTGCAACCTTCATCATGGATCTCAAGGATATTAGGATTGACCCTGAGGAAATTCTTGTCAGCTTTGATGTGGTCTCCTTGTACACTTGCATACCTATAAAAGAGGCCATGAAAGTGATCTATCGCCTAACAGATCCGGACACTGCTCATCTGGTTGAGGTATGTCTCACTTCCACTTTCTTCTGTTTCGAGGGTGAGTTCTTCGAACAGACCTGTGGTGTTGCCATGGGTTCCCCCCTCTCCCCAATCGTGGCGAATCTTTTTATGGAAGATTTCGAAGCCAAGACTCTTGCCTCGGCTCGTCTCCCTCCTAAGCTGTGGAAAAGGTATGTAGATGACACTAATGTCATCTGGTCCCATGGCCATGAGGAGCTGGATCGTTTCCTGGATCACCTCAACGGCCAGTCCCCGGCTATTAAGTTCACCATGGAAAAAGAGGTCAATGGCAGCCTCCCTTTCCTGGATATTCTCATTTCCAGGAAGAAGGACGACTCTCTCTCCCATGCGGTGTTCCGTAAGAAAATGCACACAGAGCAGTATCTTCACGCTGATTCCCATCATTTCCCTGCTCAGAAGATGGGTGTTCTTAACACCCTGGCTACGTGTGCCCTCAGGATTTCTGATAATGAGAGCCTAGACAGAGAGAGATCCCACCTCCTTGATGTCTTTGTGGAAAACGGATATAGTAGGCACCTAGGTCAAAAGGCTTTCCTTAAAGCTTCTAAAAATGCGTTTTCTAAAAAAGAGCCGAAGGAGCGCCATCTAGGTGTCCATCTTCCCTATATCCAAGGAACCACTGACAAGATTGCTCAGATCCTTAGAAAGTTTGATATTCCCTCAACCTTCAGGCCCGTCAGAACCATTCGTAATTCCCTGCGGTCGGTGAAGGATCCTGTTAACCCCAAAGACATGAAAGGTGTTTATTTGATTCCTTGCTCTTGTGGGACACCCTATATAGGGGAAACGGGGCGCTCCATCCAGCAGAGAATTTACGAGCATGCAGCAGATCTGAGGCTTGGAAGAACAAAGTCCTCAGCCTTAGTAGAGCACGTGGAAAAGACTAAGCATCGTGTTTGTATAGAGGAGGCCAAAGTCATTGCCAGGGTGGATTGGTTCCATCATCGCAAGTTAAGGGAAGCTATTGAAATTGAGCGTAGACCCAACAATCTCAACAGAGATAATGGTTGGAAGGTAAGTAGAAGTTGGATCCCTGCCCTGTCATCATGGCTTTCTTCGTGTGTGATATGTTTAATCTTTTCGAGTATATAAATATATATCGCTCACTGCTTTATGTTCTCACCTATATATTGGGTTCCTCCTGTATTTATTTATGATTATTATTATTATAAGA
Source organism: Pinus taeda (assembly GCA_000404065.3). Lineage (NCBI taxonomy): Eukaryota > Viridiplantae > Streptophyta > Pinopsida > Pinales > Pinaceae > Pinus > Pinus taeda. The sequence continues at coordinate 80,768 of APFE031711669.1, forward strand.
TATATATAATTTTAGGTATTAATCTAATCTGATGAGGGTCCTTCACCTTTTTTGATAGTTAATTATTTTATTCATTATGTTATTATTATTGGTGTATCTAAACTATGATATATTCTTGGGTCTATTTTTACTATATTTACTGATATTTTTATTTTTTTTATTGTGATTGCTTCTATTTAGTTACTTATTTTCAGCTATTTAAACTAATGGATATAAGTATAGCTTTTCTAGATAATTTTATCGCATTTTAATATTATTAAAATAATATATATTATTTATATTATTATTATTATTATTTATATTATATCTGCAAGAAATAAATTATTATTTTCGTCTTACTATTTTCAAACTAACCCTTAAGATCAGTATTAATAATTAGTAGATTTAATAATTTTATAAACAAATTAACATACCTTCAATAAATAATTCATATATATATTTAGTTAATAATTTAATAAATGAATAAGAATATATATTTATTTATGTAACTTAAATTATTCCTTCAAAAGAAATCATTCAAACAATAATCAATTAATAATAATTTTTAAATAACCATTAGTATTATTTTATGTAAGCGTAATTATAAATTAATAAATTACTTTGGATACTATTCGCTCAGTTATTAATTGTACCTAACTTCTCTTATTTCTAGAAACAGAATAATATATTATTAATCTTAATATTATAAAAATAATAATAAGATTAAATTTATTAATATACTTTTGACTTGGGTCCTAGAGTCAAAAATAGCCGTTAGGTAGCCGTTGGAGTCTCTGCTCAGTCTATTTAACATGCTAGGCCAGATCTGTTTCTTCAACTTGTCCTGACAATGAACCACACTAGTTGGTTCGAAACGCGTCGACAAAGGTCTTTTTCATGTGATTTACGCCGAATCTCTTCTTATAACTATGATGGATCACAAAAGCCTCAATTCTAAATTTGAATTCTCTTCTCGGTATACTATTCATAGCTTTGATACCATGTAAAAATTCTAGATAGGTTAACCCAATAATGCAATATAAATCAAAGAAAAATACTATAACCTACTTCTACTTTCAATTTGCGGAAGCTTAAAGATTGAGTTGAAAAATATAACTAGAAGAAGAAGAATCAATGCACAATACACACGAAAATACTTCGAGGAAAGCCTCAACTAAGAACCCCACTTTCTGTATTATCATAAAAAGTAGAAATACATAGGAATTAAATAAAGCCTTAGCTCTCATAGCTAGCCAACTCTCAGTACAATCCTCACAGATGCTCACAGGCAATCAAGACTTCTCACAAGCCTTCTCTTTTGCCCTCCAAGCCTCCTATTTCCTTGCACAATTTCTCCTAGGTGATCCTCCTATTACCAAGTGGAAGACTCTCAACCAATTGGAACACTAATCCTTCAAAACTGCACTGATCCTCAAGGATGAATCTCCTTCTACATGCATTATTTTCCTTTATAGGCAAACATATGCAACTGATAGTACATTGTCCTTAACATTTAACTCAACTGGGTCTTTCTTAGAATAGACATGCATGAGTTTTTGATGAGAGAATCTTTAGTTAACTGAGTAGCACTAGTTGCATGCATGCATACATCAATTGACTGATAACTCTCTATTAGTCCCTCAAACAGTTTGGAACTAATTTAACTGAATTTAACTCAATAAATTGAGTTAACTAATTACAACTCAAATATAACTCAATCTTATCTCCTTAATCAAAGGGATAACTCTTGCATGACTTCATAAATACTTCTAACTTGAATTTCTCCAACCAATTAACTTGAAATAAGTTAATTAATTATTTCCAAGTAGCTGTTAAGACTAAATTCGATTTTAATTCACAATTTTAATTTAATGAAAAATTAAAATTGGAATATTCTTGTTTCCATATTTCAAAAAATGCAACTATGATATAGTTTGTCTTGAATATTCTTGATTGATTTATACTTTGTTGTCATAATTTGCTAAGGTACCGATTCCTCGTGGAAGTCGTTTTACTTCTTACAGCAATTGCGTGACTTTATTAATATAGTAGTTTTAACAAATTGTTCTTTCCCTTTGTCAAAAGAAGAATTCACCTTAAGGTTTTACTATACTTGCTATTGGGATTTGCAGGTTTGATGTATTTCTTCCAAAACAACCTCCTTCACCAGATTCTAGCTTACATAGGGTAGTTAAGTTATAAGGAAAAGAAATGGTTCTTGCATTGTTTTGGGCTTTGGTCAATATTTCATGTATGAACATAATATAGTTTACTTATCAAGAGTTTAGTTAAAAGGGACTCATTGTATGTTAGCTATTTATATTCTATTGCATATGTAATATTCAAAAGAAAATGTTGTGCAATGAAGATTTCTTGATCACTAACTATTTTACATTACTGTATACTAATGCATATTTATTACTGAATGTTACTGCATAATTCCTTTGTTCATTCTATTCCTCTAATCAAGTAATCTCTCAAAGAGTAATACCATCCTTTAATTAAAGCATATGATACTTATCTACCTTAAAATTGTTAGTATATGAACCCAAATTCATCAGGAAAGTCTCTCGTTCCAACGTCAAGCTTGGAAATTACGTCCAGGCTCTCCCCCGAGCACCTTCTCTATTTCACACCTTTATTATATCCAGCTACAGTCAGTGCCTTGGGTCTCAAGACTCCACTATCTATCATCAAGTCATGCACTCTATTCGACTGTAAATGAGCAACTTCCCACAGGTCTTTCTCCTAGCTCTAGGATAGCCCTATTTTTCCTTCTTTCCCCCTCTATATTTCCCTTTCCAATGCAGGTGTGTAACTGTTTATTTTAATTATAGCAAACATTTTATTTTTATTAACATGTCTAAATTGCTAATTAATCATAAATTAGGTAGCAACTTGTTATCTGGCTTTCCAGCCTCCGTCAATGTCATAACGTAAAAGAAATAAATGTAGTAAATCATAAAACTGAGTTTAATAACCATAATACTTCTTTCTTGGAGCCTAGGGTGTTACATCTCCCCTCCCATGTGAGGAACATCGTCCCTGGTGTTCTTTCTAATTTAAGAAAAAAATGATAGATAAGCTTCGCACATAAATCCCTCCTCTTCCCAAGTGGCATCATCCGGGCCAAAGTGCTTCCACTGCACTTTAACCTGGGTGATTGCTCACTTCCACAAGCTTGTTTCTCTTTAGTTGAGAATACGAAGAGGTTTTTCCAGAAACTCTCCTTCCGATTCGACCTGCACATACATAATTCAAAATCATAATTTTCTCAAATTTTTTATAAAAGAAATATATATTCCCTTAGCTTATTACCTGAATATTTTCCCAATTTATTATATGTTGTGGGTTGTACACATATTTTTTTAAGAACGAAACATGAAAAACATTGTGGACCCAAATGTGGCTTGGTAACGCAAGCTTATAGGCTACTAGTCCAATTCGTGCCAAGATTTGAAAAGGTCCACAGTACCGGGGTGCTAACTTAGCACAACCCCTCCATTGTAAGGAACTCTTTCCGGGCTCTACTCTTAGATATACGTGGTATTTTGGTTGAAACTCTCTGTATGTACTCTTTTTATTTTCATATACTTTTTTCTTATACTTGGCAGCCCTTAGATTCTATCGAACCTTCTTGATAGTTTCCTCCATATCTTCTAGCATGTCAGGACCCAATGATAGCTTATTAATAGGATTATTCCAGTCTACGGGCATTATGCACTTTCTTCCATATAACACATCAAAGGGACTCATACCTAGTGATTCATGATGGCCATTATTGTATGAAAATTCCATGAGGTGGAGGTAATCCTCCCACTTATGTGGTTGTTGCATCACAAACATGAATAACATGTCTTCCAACACTTGATTTACTCGTTCACATTGTCTATCCTTTTGGTGATGGTAAACTGTGCTAAATTGGATCTGGGTACCCAATCCTGAAATGAGGGTCTTCCAGAATTTGGATGTAAATTTCACATCCCATTCTGAAATTACCACCTTGGGTATTCCGTGCAAGTGAAAAAATTCCTTCATAAATTTTTCTGTGATTTCTAGGTTTTGTAAGTGGATTTCATAGGTATGAAGTGTGTGGTTTTTCTCAATTTGTGTATTACAACCATAATCAAGTCATGTTTCTTGGTGTGGGGTAAACCAGTGATGATTCTAATGATATGGTCTCCCATTTCCCTTTCGGAATGGGCAGTGGTTGCAAAAAACTAGCAGGATGCTGATGTTACGCCTTCACTAATTGACACTCCAAACATTTCGACAAGTACTCAGTAACATCCTTCCTTAATCTCGGCCAAAAATACCCTTTCTTGATGGCTGATGATAGTTTCTAGTAACCTGGGCGGCCCACAGATGGTTTCCGATGAAACTCATCCATGATTAATTGTTTAATAGAGATTTGGTTAGGAACTTAAATTATGTTTTTAAAGGTAAGTAGGCTATCAAGGTTTATTTTGAAATATTATTTTTCCCCTTTTAACAGAGCTTCCTTTGTCTGCTTCCAAAGAAAACTGTATTCTAGATCTTTGACAACTGCCTCCTTTACAATTTCAGGAATGTTGGAACATGATTGGCTTATCTGAACCTCATAAATACAATGTACCTTCCTACTCAATGCAGTAGCCACTCGATTTTCTTTCCTGATAAGGTGATTTATTTCAAAATAGAACTCACCTAAAAATGCCATCGATCTGGCCTGTTAAGTATTTAAGCTAGACTAGTTGAAGAAATTGGTAAGGCTGCTATGATCCGTTTGCAGCAAAAATTTCTTCCCCAATACATAATGTCGCCACATTTTAAGTGCATGCACTATTGTTGTTAATTCAAGGCCATCAGTGGAATATCATTGTTCATATTCTTTCAGTTTCCATGATTCGTAAGAAATAACTTTTCCTTCTTGTGTCAGCACTCCGCCAACACCTTATTTATTTGCATCCATGCAGACCACAAAGGAGTTTTCTGAATCTACTACCATTAGCACGGGTTCAGTGATAAGTAGGTGTTTTAATATTTTAAAGCTTTTCTGACACTCAACTATCCATTGAAAGGTGCATCCATTTTTCTGTAAGGAGGTCATTGGAAAGGTAATTTTTGAAAATCCTTGAATGAACTGATGGTAGTACCTAGCCAAACCTAGGAAGCATCTGATATCAATGACATTCTCTGGAGCAATCCATTCCATAACGGTTTTGATCTTCTATGGGTCCACCGCTATTCCCTCTGCTGATATAACATGACCCAAGTATTGGATCTAATCTTTGAAAAAATCACACTTGGTAAATTTGGCATATAATTGGTTCTCCTGTAAAGTTTGAAGCACAATTCTCAAATGTTCTTTGTGCTCTTCCTGATTTTTAGAATGTATCAAAATGTCGTCAATAAAATTTAATACAAACTTATCAAGATAGGGTTCGAAAATATTGTGCATCAAACTCATAAAGGTAGTTCGGGCGTTTGTGAGGCCAAATGGCAACACTACGATCTCGTAATGACCATAACAAGTTCAGAATGTAGTTTTGTAGATGTCTTCCTCCTTTATCCTTATTTGGTGGTAACAAGATCTTAAATCAATTTTTGAAAATACTTTGGCTCGCTGCACTTGATCGAATAAATCATCAATACGTGGAAAGGGATATTTATTTTTGATGGTCAACGTATTTAAGTGATGATAATTGATACACAAACTCAGCGTTCCATCTTTCTTCCATACAAATAGTACAGGGGATCCCCAAGGGGACACACCGGGGTGGATGTACTTTTTATCCAGAAGCACCTGAAGCTACATTTTGAGTTCTGTCAACTCAGATATGATCATGCGGTAAGAGGCCTTGGATAACGGGGATGCACCCAGAATTAGTTCAGTGGTGAAGTCAATATCGTGCTTGGGTGGTAATCTAGGGATGGATTCATGAAATACATTACCAAATTCCTTAATGACAAGAATATTGTCCAAGGAGGTAATTTTATTCTTGGTGTTGGTAAATCCCACTTGAAAAACATATATTTGACAACCCTTCGTAATACATTTTGCTAACTAACTAGCAATAATAGGGTACAGTTTAGTATTGGTCTCGATTCCTTGAAGTTCGTTTCTTTGTCGTGATTGTGAAATAAAACTGATAGTTTTTTGTTTGCAATCAACCAAGGACCAAAATTTTTCTAACCAATACATTCCGATTAAAATGTCGTATGAACCCAAAGGAAGAATGTTTAGGTTTAGGTGAATGGGTTGTCCTGAGATTGTTATGGAACATTATTTTGTTTTGGAAACTACCTTTATTTTTTACGCAATGGCTCGTTGAACTAGCCATGATTTTGGAAACTTACTGCTCTGTAATTGACATTTTTCTACCACTTTAGGACTAATATAACTTAAGCTAGCACTGGGATTAAACAAAACTGAAACAGGTTTCATAGCAATCATACCTTCACATTCAATCATGGTGGGCTGATAATCTGCTTGATGATCATCCAGGGCAGCATTAATTATGGGCATGTTCCTTGCAACTTCTCCAATAGTGGATGCTTCCTGCATGATTGCTCGTTGTTTCATTCTTGTCTTACGCAAACAATTTTTGTAGGAGTGGGGTTCTCTGCATCCCCAACATTATAGTGGTGTTTTTTACTGTTGATTTTTAATAAATTTATTAACCCCTTCCGACTGTCTATTTTTAGAATATGTGGCCTTGGGTTGATTCCTTGTTGGGAATTTATTAAGAGGCTTTTGCTGTGTATTTCCGCTATTAGAAATTTTGGGTGTTTGCTCGGAATCATACTTCTTCCTTTCTTGTTCAATCCTCCTTTAACTCCTTCATTTTGCTATTTCATTTGCTAATAGCAAATGCGTGCTTTCCACATTGCATGATCTATCTTTTTCGGGTAGTCAAACTGAAGTTTATCCTTCATAAAATTAGGTAAGTTACTAATAAAACAATGAATCTTAGCCTTTTCTTCTTGCATATAAGGCACATAACACAGTAAGGAAGTGAACCATGCCACATATTCATCCATGGTTAAGGTTCTCAATCTTAACACATGGAATTCCTTGGCTTTTTCGTCATAAAAATGTTTAGTTAGATACTTGTCTTTAAAATTCTTTTGGAATTCATTCCATGTAAACTGTTCTTCATCAATTTTCCTCAGTGTTTTAATTTCTTCCCACCAA